>JAUELC010132438.1:0-11453 GCA_031471745.1 Cryptochiton stelleri
CATCAAGGCAACACGAAGCTCCCTCCAACCGCCCGCTCGATGGAATGAAGACAGCAAAAGAGAGACTATCTGCGAGCACATCATAACTGGTCCTCTCTCCTATGATGGACCACTTCAGCAAGCTGTTAAGAAGCTTGTGTCAGAGGTGCTTGGCAAGGAAATATGTCCAAATTATACACCACCGAAAAAATACACAGGTATAAAAAAAAAGTGTTGTTTTTTTTTGTGGTAGATTTATGTTCACATCTTTTTTTAGAAATGTCCTGACATTTTATATATTTTTGTATTATTTGCAGGAGAACTTCTTGGACTAGAATAGCTTTTCTCTCAGTCCTCAGAGGAAGGCCTTAACTACATCCAGGCATCTCAAGCCATGGAAGAAAGTACTGGTTTAGACGAGCCTGATCTGGAGAAGGAAGAGGAGGATGAAGGATTTGTGGAGCCTAGTTTAGTGCAGGACATCGCAGATTACTATATAGAAAATATAAGGGGACTTATTTTTTAGTGGCAAATTTGAGCATAAATATATCCCTTTATTCCATGAATTGCCAATTACTATTAAATTTGTTAATAATTTATAATGCATTGTGAATCAAACATGTTTATATCTTTTACAGTTCAGCTCCAACGACCTACAAGAGAAGTTGATTATGCACTGCCCGACTATTGGTGATGTAAGTCATTTTATGGTATAACATATTACTTTAGAAATGCAATGCAAGGCCCATTAGTACTTGTGTTGACTACGCAATTATAATTGAATAAACATCATAATTTTTTTTACCAAAAAATGTCTTAAACAACTTTGATGGTCACTTGCTATCCCCTTTTCAGATATAATGGTACTGGTACAACATTATGTAAAGTTACTTACAGGCTCAAACGATATTTTAAATGTTTTATTTTATCTTTGCAGAGTGACCTTTGTCCAGACAACGTTCCTGGGTATACCCAGGTGCTGCTGCTTGCCAGTTTTCTGGTTGCTCTGAGGGACCAGCCTACGCCATTGACCACTGAACAGGCAGAGCGTGCCATTGGCAATTGGGGCGGCTTGTCAGACTACGACAAAAGGCGAACCAGGTTTCCACAAAAGGTAGCTTCATCCCCAGGGTCTGGACGGTTCAAGAGTCAAAAAAAGTCTCCCTGGGTGTCGCTAGTATTGAAAGGTGAAAGCAGAATAAATTTATTTCGAATTACCACATGCTTAATGTAAACTCTAAGTCTAGTTACATGTAGTATCATCTAAATATCAGTGGATGTGTAGGTGGGAGCGCAATAATAACCTACACAAGATAGTAACATTAAAAGTCATCAATAGTGGTTCAGTTCGCTTTTTGTTCGCGATTGTCCAAGTGTTTGCATAGAATAAACATTTCATCACAAAAAAAAATAAATGCCCCCCACAAGTGTCGTGATATCCATCTTGGAAAATCGGCATCAGCTTTGTCCATTTCTACACATGGCCTTCGGATAACAAACCTTAATATAGGCTAAGCTGGTTAGAGCGACTGCTGTGATCACTCAAGCGGTGAACTTGCCTGGGCACATATGGAGCTCAACTGGTTAGTCGGGCTGTCATCATGAAAGTGGCCTTAAATTATTTTCTATGTTGGTCCTAAAATACCGCTATAATGCGAACCTTTAGGAATCTGTAAATTGATATTGTAAAGAAATGTCCTATAACTTCTTTGCATAAATTCTAAGCCACCTTTAATTGACTCTTTATTTCTGTTCTTACAGGGCCATCCTGGGACCTACTTCCACTAGGGCAAACTGGCCTGTGTAATAAGTATGTTGAGGCCATTGTACAGAAGCTTCTAGCCGAATACCACAGTGACAGAAGATTGAAGGCGACACAGGCTTATATGTCAAGATGGGTGTTAGTGAAAGACGCATATTCTCGGATCCAGGCACTGACAATTGGCAACCAGAGGATAATAGGCAAAACAGACCTCCAATTTCCCAGTCTTAACTTGAAAACAATACAGCAATGGTATGTATATGCTACATAAGTCTTTCCTACTTTGTCTGGTGTTGCGGTATTCTACTAAAGGCTATTTCATTTATATGATCCCAGTGTCAGTTTCATTATAACTTAGTAATTGCTTTTTTACAGAGACAATATAACTGAGGTGCCTGATTTTACTGTTATATTATTTTTTCAGGTTTAACAAGAAAGGGGAGGCCAGAGATTTAAAGAGTCTGTTTCAGGGTATATATTTGCCGGATGCACCCATGTGTGGAACCAGTGCTCCGCCTCCAAGGGAGAAACCCAAGACATTGACGATTGTGGAGGGTGCTCAGTTTGAATTTCCAGACGCCCCAGACACTGCAGGGATGGCAAAGACAAAAGTCAATCATCGACTGGCCCAAACTATTACAAGATCCATTCCAATCTTACCTCAACAGGTTAATCCTTTACAATTGCCCTTTACAACCCCAATAATGTCAACAGTTGTGATACAGCCATCACCGTTAATCCTTCCCTCCCCACATGATAGGATCACCAGGTAAATCTGTGCCACCAAAACCACTAGAGGAAGAGGCTCAAAACGTTAAATTGCCAAGGACCTCTTTGCCTCGTAAGTGTTCCAAATGTGGGGAAGAGAGATTACCACCAGTGCACCAGCAGTATATGGGGGTATCGTTACTGTAGAAAAACAGTTCCTTTGCCCTTCTCAGATTGGAGGGCAGATCTTCAAGCCAGGGGTGTAGTACGGAAGTGAAAGAACAAGTAAACAAGTTCAAGTGTAGGCATACTATAGCCCATTTTGAACTTATGATGTCATAACAAAAATCATACTTTTAAAAGATGGCCAATAGACAAAAAAAAACAAATGTGCCAGGTTCTGTACCGATCTGATTCTAATTGACAAAGTCTTAGCTTGTGACCCACATGACACCCAAACCAAATCACAAGAAATTTTCTGAAGACTTGAAGTGTTTCTTTATCCTGTTTGCTTTCAATGTGCAGACCTGTGTCCCAACAAATTTGTAATGCTGCCTATTGTATCATAGTGTGGCCCAAATATGACTTTTCGCGTTTTTTTACTTTAATTCTAATTTAATTTTCCATATAAGCACCTCGGTGGAAATACTTTTCACCTGGGTGATGATATTCTTACCTTGGTGATGATGATTTCACCCGGGTGTAATTTTTTTCATCCTTGTAAAAATATTTTTACCAAGATAAAAAGTATTGACATTATAATTAAAGTAAAACAATTGCGAAAAGTCGCATTTGGGTTACTGTATATTTGAAGAAGTATGTGTTTTTATCTAATTTCAAAATTGAGTTCTTCAGCAATGGTCATTGTATCACTTCTATGATACAATAGAAGGTTCCAAGCCCTTTAAAAGCAGAGGAGAGGTTTTTTTGTAGCATTTAACTTATGTGGTTGATTGGATCAATAAATGTATATTTCTAGCTTGGTATTTTCGGTTATTTTATTCAGAAAGGTTTTTCATGTCTATTTTTTTTTAAAACACAATTTTTATACTTCTTTGTTAATTCAGTTGTGGTTAATGTAAATAATAATATTTTTAAAAACGATTTATAAAAAAAATATACATGTGTAGGTCTATGAGTAAAGCTAATCAGTTGAATAAAGAGACATCAGCTGACTGGCTTATTATGATGTTTAACATAAACTATGTTATGCCAGTCTGAATGAATATGTCGTATAGTCATGAAAATTATATTTGTGCCAAAATAATGTCAAAACATTACTGAGAAATAATTCTAACAATCAAGATAACGTTTTAGATAATAACAATGTAAGCTAACAGATAAACAAATTCAATATCGATGCAGGGTCATTTTAATATATGCCTAGAGTCACATACGCACCCAAAACAGTTGAATTTTTGCGTTGTAACAGAATGACATGGCTTTCTATTTTTCTCAAGAAGTAAAAGTTAGAGTTTTTTTGTTAATTTCAGCCCCTACTTTATAAATTAAGTTTAAGTTTAATAATAACAAAAAGTATAAAAACTGAAAATTCTGTGAAACTATTTAAATGAGGATGTGTCAAATCTGGGACACGCTTTGATACACCGACGTCAACGGTTATTACGGTGACCCCACAGTTTTTAAAAGGATGACTCGTTATATATGTAGGTCATTCGCTGCGGTGAGATCAAAGGCTATGTTGAAACATATGAGGAAAGATGGCCGGTCCACTTTTCGTTGAATTCGAATTATGGCAGTTTTTCTCCTGGCTCGTACAAGCTTTGTACCCATTGAACTGTTTTATTTCAACATAACTGTTTTAATTTATGAATAAACTTCAAAACTTGTTAAACTAGAGGCAATCAGAATTTATTAAAAAAACCCTAATGTTTGATGCAAATGCGACTAATTAGCCATGAAATTCAAATTAAGGGAGATAACTAGTTTTGTTTTGATGCTTGTCAGATTGACCCCTCTTAGCTACTTTTCAAAGAAAAAATCCGGCCATTATTATGGTTTGCGCGATGGAGACTAATGAGTTACCCCCTTGTACCGTAGTTTGCAGCGTTATGAGGTAATAAGCTTGGTTGATTCATTGATTAAATAGTGTTTAACGGCGTACTCATGTGTATTTCAATTATGTGACGGTGATGTAGGCCTACTCCAACAGTAAATAGCCACACTGACACAAACCATAAAATGTGAGGTGCTTTTCTCTATTGGAAAATTAATGTTCCTCCAGTGCTAAGTAAAGACAGCATGATTATGCTCGGAACATGCTGCCCTTAGCCAGAGGGCCCACACTGATAGGAATGTATGTAACAAAAGGGTTGACTTGACTCCAACGACAGGTATAATGTGTTCATTGTTTACCATCAGAAAGAAAAAGAACAGTGGAATTGTGCTAAACGCCACAAACAGATGGACTTTATGCTGCCCCATAGCTCGGAGAGAACCAGGACAACCGCTCATAACACTAATAAGAAGCATAAAGGTTTTTCAACAAATTCTGATTGCCTCGATTTTAACCAGTTTTGCGGTGAATGTCCTTGTATCTAACGAGTCAACATTTTGAATCTTGTAAGGAGCTGGGCTAATCACCGTTTACTTGGAGTAACGTCGGTACATCAAATAAAGCGTGACATCATTTGACACATCCTCAAATAAAAAATCTGGCAGAATTTTTCACTCAACCTACAAATCTGGGGGTGGAATTAACGCAAAGCCTCTAGCTTTTACTTCTTGAGAAAAATATCTTCCACTCATGTGATTTATATCAAAATATCTTATTTTGGACAAACACCTACCCTATAACAATCCCCATCGAATTCACGGTAATTTCTCGGACAGCTTGGAGCTGGTTTGGTGGACGGGAGAGTCACACGCGTGGTGGTGGGTAGAATTCTCTTCATCTCACAAACAAACGGTTTCTTCTCAGTACAGGGTGAGTTTAACCACAAGCCTACTGGTCGATCAGCTTGAATCAAGACACATGAATGGGTCTCACGGCCTGGATAAAATATATTCCTACAAATTATTGTGTCCATTGCTTGGTATGTGTGAACAATAAATGTTAATGGCAAAGCTCAGTTGAATTCATAATGTTAAATCATTTTTAACGATAATACTTTTATTGAAATATCTTAAAGTTTTTGTTTCCAGATACCGTATTGATAATTAAGAACAGTAAAATAACCTTTACGCTGTATCTCGTCAGTAAGAGACGCCGTATCATGATGGTAACAGACACTGTAACTCGTCAGTATGGGACGTTGTATCTTGTCAGTTACAGACGCTGTATCTCGTCGGCTACAGACGATGTATCTCGTCAGTACAGACGCTGTATCTCGTCAGTACAGACGCTGTATCTCGTCAGTACAGACGCTGGATCTCGTCAGTACAGACGCTGTATCTCGTCAGTACAGACAGTGGATCTCGTCAGTTACAGACGCTGTATCTCGTCGGTGACAGACGGTGCATCTCGTCAGTTACAGACCCTGCATCTCGTCAGTTATAGAACCTGTATCTCGTCAGTTACAGACCCTGCATCTCGTCAGTTATAGAACCTGTATCTCGTCAGTTACAGACGCTGTATGTCGTCAGTTACAGACGCTGTATCTCATCAGTTACAGACGCTGTATCTCGTCGGTTATGCCTACATACACCTAATTTCGTCCCTTACAGACGCCTAATCTTGTCAGTTACAGACGCTATATAGGAGATATATGGGAATATATTTTAATCAAATTTACTGACTGGTATTTGGATCAGTCGGTAATGCTCACATATCTTCGGCCGGAAGTGGAAGACCGAGACTAATGGCTCGCTTAAATTGACTGGACAATTTTTTCTGTAATACTGTGTCCTCTAAAATGTGGGCTGGGGAGAGAATCGTCACATTTTTACCTCCAACCAATTTAAATTACACTGAGAAAAAAACTTGTCGCAGGACCGATTCTTTTGAAGGCATTTAGAGGGAAACAAAGCATGTGTCGGGAAATGGTTGACTTGTTACCGTAACAGGCACTCCATAGTCATACAGCAGTATTATTTAAGCGAACAGCAAGACGACCAGTCTAACATTATCAAGTCAAAGTCTGGACGAAAGACAGAATGATTTGATTCTCCATGGTTACATTGCTATATGGCTGTATAAAATATACTCCAAAAGTATACATTTTTAGTAAATGTCAATGTCGGCAATGTCATATTAACCGAGATAAAAGGAGTTGAGCATGCAGGCAACAAAAATAGCAATGGTTAAGCCTTATAGATCTTGAAAACAGTAGTATTATTTTTTCCAGCCAGAAAGTACGCCCCGATGGTGATATCTTTGGAAATCAAGTCATTTTGGGTCATTCCAAAGCAATAATTACAATTCGTTTGAATTCATGCCAATCGCGATTTGGACGGGAATTCTCCGGTATAGCCGCTTTAACTCAATTTCTTCGAAAATATAAATGTATGTTTTGGCTAGCTTGTTGAAAGTGGTGTTAATATAATTATACTCCTGCATACTGTTCGACATGTACAAACATGGGCAATAAAATACACTGAGCAACAGAATATAAGGTTAGTAATTTACTAGATGTTCTGCTTTTCTATTAATCTATAAAAAATGTAGCCTATAGAGATACAGAGCTTGACTGAATAAAACTGTAATTTCAAGTTATTGCACTTAAAAACTGTTTTCTGTGAAATTAAGTACTGTCCAATGCTGGTTGGTACACTGGACTCTCTGAAACATTTCACACTTGAAACATGACCTTATACCTCGAAGCCAAGTTTAAAAAGCTAAAATGTTAGAACGATGGGGATAGCAAAATGGCGGCATAATTTGACGGGCTCCCTGATTAATTTTGAAATTGTTGCTTCACCAATTTGTTTGATGCATAACAAAAGTCACGTTGAGTTCAAAACAAGATACAGAATTAAAGAAATGGGGTAATTAACCTGTAGGGGCCTATTGAGCTGGTCGGTCTACTAAGTGTAATTAGTTTTGACGTGCATAACGAAGTGTAGTGAGGATTACACGATTTGACCATTTTCGTTGTAGCTAGTAATTTACCTGTATGAGAATGATCCCAGTTTGAATAATGGACTCTGGTCCTGTCAGTCCAGTAGTAATAGGATGTGTACCTGGAGTATGTCTGTAACCCAATCCAATAGACACCGGAGCGAGGAACTAACTCAGTACTTAAGAACGCCTGTACATACCTGGGAAACGGACAAATATATTGAAGTCGCACCAAAAATTAGGCATTTTTGCGTAACCACAGACTCACGAGTTATAGTTATTTCTCTCATGAGTTAAAAAATAAAAAGCTTTTCTTTAATTCCACCCCAGGTCACGGCATCAAGTCAAGCACGCCAGCCTCGACACCAACAAACTTCGCCCTCATCAAGGTCATTTCAACCAAATTACAGAAGCAACGCCAAGCACATTTACAAGAGATACACAAGAGACATCAAGGATAGCTTAGGTGTTTAATGATTATCGAAAATATGAAAACTTAGGTGCACAAACTGGTTGTCAAGAATAGAATGGCAAGATGTCCAAACTGACTAGCGAGACTATGTAAGCTTAGGTGTCCAAAAGGGCTATCGAAAATAGGATTAGCTTAGGTTTTCAACCTGGCTATGGAGAGACAATCCATGTTGGCTCATGCGTTAAACTGACCATTGACTGTCCATCTGACCACCCTTGGTGAATATAGAAATCGTTAAAAAAAAAAGGAGAAAACTATGGAAGCCGGATGCGGCGGTTTGTGATTTCGCCACTTTTTGAAATCGAGAAATCTAGAAGAAAAAAAACTTATCCATATTTTCGTTTCCACCTAAGTGATAAAGATAAAGTAGAAAGAGCGAACAAACGATTTTTATTTCTAGTTAACGCGAAAACACGAAAGTGGACATATTTCTCGAAATGACATGAAGTTTCGTCTGATAGAAACGAACTTTTCTTTTCGGATATTGATACTCTTCAAATGGGTCATAAAAAATCTTAAAACTCGACAGTTCCTTGAATTTATTACACTTTTTATATTAGCATACATTGCTGTGGTAAACATTAACTGTCACAATATTTCCCAGTATAAACATTCAGCCGAATTAGTTAAGAAAGCATTTTCAAATCAAATCAGCAAAGTTTGAAACCCAACGGTATTTAAACACTCACCTATCGTTCACCACAGCCAGGTGACCGAAAGCTTTCTTACAAATTCCCTCCGCGTCAGTAAAGGTCAAGGGAGTTTCAGCAAAACGGTAACACTTCGCTCCATATCCAACCCAACCCTATTTGATACAAGTCAGTAATAGTAATGTTACAGTTTATAAACTAATATTTGGTACGAGACCACCAATACCAGTTCCATTTTGTCATGGTTCGAAAGTACGAAGTTCTTAATTTTTTATGTTTTATTCTCCTCTTGTAAATTGGTTTTTAGTTAACCTGGAGCATTTGGTTAATAAAAGTTTCGGCGACCAACAGAAACTTTAATTTTACTACAATACCGACGATAACTAAACCCTTAATAAGATTTTATAAAACCCACTTACAAACAACATTTAGAGACTGCAACGTGTCCATTTGGGTTCACAGAGCCTTAGATTAGCTTCATTTGTTATCATTTGGGTTAATTTGGGGGTTCTTGGACAGACGCCAAAATGGTGATGTTTTCAGCGTTTATGCGATATCAAAGATGACCTTTTCACATGCAAGACAAATTTAAAAAAATATTGTATATCTTTTTATATATTAGAATGAAGCTAAGAAAGTTATGATTGTTTTAGTCATAACCATGGAGGAGTCTTTTGCCATGGCGACCATACAAAAATCTTGAGATACACAAAACCTCACTGCAATCCCGGAATTATGTTTTATATCATACACTGTATATGAAAAATATAAATCCTGTAAACCACTGGTTGCATAAGGCTAGTATTAACGACGCTAAAGTATACAGTATAGTATTATTCCTTATTCTAGAATGGTGTGATATAAGTTGTACTCACGTCGGAACACCCCAGTTCATAATCAGGGGTTCCTGAAGATACCTCTGACTGGGCTTTCTTACAGATATACCCGGCTACAGAGGCCAGGTCACAAACTTCATCTGACCAGTAACCTTGCTGTCAACAAATAAACACCATTAAATGAATATTCTTGTCTGTATCAAATATTGGGGTGCTGTTGTACTCCATCGGGTGTACTATTGACACTTAATAATATGTTATGTGACATTGACGTTCAACGTACGGAGTTGTGATCCAGAGAGGACTGACTGACGTTCCGCAGTGATTCATTGAGTTTGGAATTATATGTGTCCCCCAGCGTATTTAGAACTGTTTATTTTGTTTAACTTTTACTCCACGTTATCTCACGTTCAATTTAACGTTTATGAATAGTATAAGAGGTGAGCCATTGAAAAATAACTATTCATTTTGGATTTGTTTGATATTTTAAGATCATCCGCGGTGGCCGACTTCCAAGTGCCACTATAATAAGTTGCCATTTTATTGTTATACATTTTTCCGGGTTATGTACCCCGTAGTTGTTAAACGTGACACAGTTCTGTGAGGCCCCCATAGGGTTATTAGGTTCCCCTCTTCCCCAGTGTGTATAGGTGACTGTCTGTCTGTCTGTCCATTCATACTGACGCTGCTTCCGTAGTGAATTCAATCCTATCCACACTGGGCCGATCAGTAATACTAATACAAGGAAGGAAAACGACAAATATAAAAGCGACATCCTGATATATGAGCTTTGAATTTTTTTAAATTCATTTTTAAAAACCGTTTGCTAGTAGTAGGGTATGAGCACCTGAGCGCGGGTCGTAAACGTACTGAATAAGTAGTGTTTTAGGGCAATCTGGAGGTGGTTATCTCCCCTTGTTTGTTACTATTTATGTATGTCGGTGCAGGCGCCGCTTTGTGGCAGGAAGACGTCGTCATGGGGATGACGTCATAGTCATGGTGGGATGGGGTGGTGTGATCGGTTGGTGATAACGTCACGATCGTCTGCTCGATCCACAGAGCAGCGATAGAGTGATTTTAAGCGGTTGTGGTGGGTCATGGAGTGCACCGTGCATTCGGTTGACCTTGAGGGTGGTAAGACAGAGTCGGTCTGACATTATGGGTGATGACGTCAAAGTGGCTGGTTTGAACCGGTTTAAACCGGTTTGATCTGGTTTTGGTCATTCGGCCGACAGGTATAAAAGGAGAAACACGTTTGTGTTTGGTGTTCATTTATTTTGGACGGTCCACGGAGAGGACTAAGCAGACGAAACCATGTTCCAGTGAGATAGATGTCCTGTTGAATTTATGGTGAAGCGGAGTTTAGAGCGACACCAGAGGGAGAACCATGAACCCGTTGCTCATCGCTAAACCTGTGGAGATTTCGATTTTCCTTAAACCCGGCCATCGGACCTGTTCAAACATAGACGCCTTGTCCATTACTCCGCCTCGGGGCTGGAGAGACCAGCCAAGCGGCGTGGTATTGATGTGGTAAGTGACAGATAGTGTTTCACATTTTGAATGTGTATGTAAAAAGATTGTGTGGGTTACATGTATAGATCGATATAAAAAAAATGTTGAGTCTAAAGTTAAAGTTTTTTTTTCGTGCGATTTAGGTGGGCTCTGAAAATAGCCTTTGGAATAATACACGGAGTGTGTATGTGTGTTACAAATATACCCTGGACGCTCGTACCACATCTTGTCGACACAGTGGGCACTGGTGGAGAAGATCGGGGTGGGAGGCACAGGTACCGCAGCAGACAACGCGGTGGCAGGGTTCGACGACAACGTCAGCCAGGGCTACCAGACAGACACGGCATAACAGCGTAGGTCCTAGAGCCCGTTGACCTGCCCCATGCGTCCTCAGGAGAATCGGGATCCTGTTGTAGTTGTTGGTCAGGTCTAATGGCGGTATTGCTGGCGCATTCCGGTGAAGCGGGATTGGGATAGCCCGACCAGGGGCCTGTATCCAAAGATAATCAATCAC
>JAUELC010132549.1:0-11453 GCA_031471745.1 Cryptochiton stelleri
GTGTCTGACTTCTGATCCTCCTCCAATGTACCGTAAGGGTTCGAGCCCCCAGTCGACCACAGGTATATGAGGGAGTCTCGTGAGGTGACTCCGGCTATAGCGGGCGGTGGTTTTTACGAGGTTTCCTCCCGGTTTCCACCGTATTAAGTACGGCAGAGTAAGAAGTGGAAAATCCGTCGTCATATAAGTAAAATACCATTGAGTACGACATTAAACACCAATCAAACAAACAAACCTTAGTGTGTTCTCATTTGTGCTCGATATAATTAGTGTTTTTTTTTAAAATTACGTCTATTTATCGTCATTATGTCTAAATTGAATGGTGTCTTTGCCTAGGATAATGTATCAAGCATAAGGAATTTCAAGATTTCCGGACGTCTTATTTCATAATCTTTAATACGTGTTTTATAATAAAATAAAGAGATAAAGCCTGAACTTATGGCTATATAATATATACAGTAGGTTTTGACTCGGCCGTGAGAATAAGGAAATCTGTTAACCTGTGGTGAAGTGGAAATGTTATAATTTATATATCATTTATGTGTAGGTATTGTTAGCAGGTTAAGTCAGTTTGTGTATTTGCTTTAACACGTAATGTGTGTCACTGGAAACATATGTTGAAGATTTGAAGGGACCAAGAATGTTAAGGGATGTATGATGTTAAGCTATTCAGGGAGATTTTGCAGACTAGTGTCAGGGATATTAAAAAAACGATTAACATTTCCTCTGTGGTGACTGTTGGTTTTTAGTCTAGGTTTATAGCCTACATGTAGGTGTATGTATTCCCAGTGAGTGAGTGTATATGGCTGCAGTCTTCATATGGATATAATTTTAGGGTTTTTTTTATTTCATTTCCATTGTGTTGTGATTTTAGTAAATTTTCTACCATTGCCGGTTGTTCTGGCTTCTTCTTTATGGACCTAGATGGTACGTTACTCAGTATTTACATGGTGTAAAGGCTGAGGCAATAGACTTGTGTGTGAACCATTGTCTATATTGCATGGTGCCTGTATAACAGCTGTTTCACTCCACTGACATCCATGACTGTCACTATACAGAAGCCTACGGTCCAGTTTAAATTTACATATTACATACAGCCTGTGTCTGAGCATGAGAATTTCTATGGGAGTTGCAGAACCTATGCTCTTAAGGTTATGTTACCAAACAGTGTAGTGACATGTGCTAAAGGCATCGTATAGGTCTTAAGACGGCTTCTAGAGTGAGGCAGTTAATATATGCCAGTACCAGAGCTAGTGCACCATTATGTGGCATGCCTGCTTTATATAATAACCACATCATTATAAGCTCTTTCAAACCGACAATTTATGAGACTGGAGGATTGTGCTGTGAATAAGCTGTTAGGATGTACCGGCATACATACACTGACTGGCAGGATTAGTCTGGTTTGTCTGAGTCGATCGATATCTGATCAGTGAGTTGCTGTGGAAACTGCAGACCCAGCCTTCTTCGTTCACTCCAAGCGGCGAAGCCGGTCTCCAGTCATCCTACTTACTACACGCTGTACATACCGGCATATACATATTTAACTAGTCTGTTCTTTTGCCAGCATTATGGAGGTCCAAACCAGCCACATGGCAAGGTGAGACATTTTATAAATCATGTTATGTACAGTATTATTTGTCTATCGGATAGAACGAATAGTAATATAGTTTTTCTGATCTACCATAGTTTTATCTTATGTCCTCGTGTTTAATATGTGTCTATCCCTGGTACATATATGCTGATCAATATTCTGTTAATGTATGCTTCTGGGTAGATTTCAACATTTATGATTTATAAAAAAAAAATACTTATGGAATGTAAATTTAGATAGTTTTGTCATATTAGAACAGCGAAACGTTTTGATGATTATTTATGTTAAGTTGATTATTTATGTTTCGTTGATTATTTCCCAAAATGGGAAAAAGTAGACCAACATGTTACTAACTTGAAGGCAAAGCAGATGAATGCACCTACATGTCTGCCTTTAGCTATCTCAAGCAGTTCCAAATGGTGAGTACGTGTTATACATTTATTCAGTGTTGGGATTTCTATCTTGCATTTGAATACACTTAACTCTAACGTAGACACACAAATTAACTATCGATATAGACTTAATTAAATCCGAAATAGGATGAAGAATGGTGACAGAACGTTCGCCCCTACGAACGATATTTGGTTCGTAGTTTAAACATTGTTTAAATAAAAACTATTGAGCTGGCAAATAAGAAAGACACACAGTTTGTCACTATGGATATCCTCTTCGATTTAAACCCATAATCGTTCATCAACACGCTTAATTTAAGACAAAATTCCAGGTTTTCTGAAAATCGTTGGTTTTATGGCCAGTCTGTGCAAGCTGCGTATGTAGGCCATGAGAAGCGATGCTTTTTCTGACCAAGATGAAAAACTAAGAAAAACAATTTGATCAGAAAAGTTGAAATAAGTAGGTATTTTGTCATCTGATTGTTTTACTGAGATACATTTGAGCCCATGGTTCTCTTATCTCTTGTAATTCTCATCCTAACTGAGTCTTACAATGACAAGACCTCTAACAGATGTTTATCGTTATTATAGTAAGATAATGACAATTGGAAATGTAATTATCGAGGAAATAACTAAAAGTATGTGTGAACATGATCCCGCAAATGCAGCCGTATGTTATTGATGCATATAGCATATAACATCAGACTGATCACTTTATTCACCATATATTTGTAGATCTTAAACATTTACACATAGCCTATGTCGTAACTACATGGCTGTAACGAGTCTCATGTAGTTTTGTGTTAACGAGGCCAATAAGTATTGTTTTGCTTCATGAAAAAAGCATAAATAATCTTTAAAAGTAGAATTTGCAATATTTTACACAAGATAAGACAATTTAAAAAAACAAATTTAGAAAACAAGTATTTGTTTGCGCTACGATGTTCTTAATATTAAGCCTTAAGCTGGCTATATAATTGACTTCATACCTGTTAAAGGCTGTGATATTAACAGCAGACGCACTGTATACCTGCTTTGAATATTCCAGTGTTAATCAATAGAACATATCCCCATACAGGCTGTAGCTGTCCCTGACGTTGACTCACCCCTAGTTATTGTGAGTTTGGTATTGATTAATTCCCTGAAGGTGTTCTCCACATATACCTATGTAAAAATGCCCTTATTACTCACAGCCTAGCATATAGTTTTGTTGAACTTGGTGTTTTTGTAGATGAAGATCAGTTAACCGCGTAACTGCATCCCCTTATACACTCTGTATATAAACGTTAAGAGTTTGCCTGTCTTGTGTTTTTGTCACAGCTAGACCGATTCAACGATTCCAACCAATCTTAATTGTGTGTCAGTGGCAGGCTTAATTAAGGTTATCGAATTGCTGCTCAGTTCCTTTCCCGTAATCAATTATTCCTCCTTATCCAAGAAAGATCAAACTCTTGTGTTTTTATTTTGCGTTTATAGCTGGTGTAAGTAATGCGTGTAATACATATCTAAAAGACAAATTCAGTATATGAGACTTCCCAACTATCTTCAGTGTATTCTTTCTAATTACGATGTCATGGATTTAGATGTTGTTGGCTTGTGCAATGCTTCAAGTGGGCTTTTGGGGCAATTTGGTTTGTGGAACTTATATGATCGGATAATTGGATACCTTTTGACTTGGGCAGCATGTCCACCAACAGTTCAAATGATCATGTCAACATTTGGATCGGTTTTATTTGTGTATTTGTTTACATTGGATAAGCATAGGCCAACAGTTCCCAAATGTTTTTAAATGTTATGAAAGTCTACCGTTATCTGAAGTATCGTGCGTGCGGTTGGAGGGAGCTACTTGTTGCACTGTGCGGGCGGTTGGAGGGAGCCCCATTGTGTCCTGACGCTCTCAGATCTATAGGGCAACAGGAAACCGATCTGTTTGGAGCATCTTGTACTGTAAATTTGCACAGTTTGCCTTATTGCACCATGTATTATGTTCTGTGCTTGTCATGTATCTTGTCATTGTTGACAGGGCGTCTAGATCTGGATGCATACCATTGACGTGTGTATGACGGGATTTAGCTTGCGAAATACGGCCAAACGAGACCTTCTCGAACAGAAACAACGTTTGAGACTGAATAACACATTTAATTCCATACAATTTGAGTTTCCTACCTTTATGTCTTCACGCCAGTAAAACCAATCTTTCTTCCCGCTGAGGAACTTGAATTGGAAACAAGGTCCGCATTTTCTTTTCGGAGATGTACGAGGCAAACATGGCGGCAGCTAACTAACATTACATATCGTGTTAAACATGCCCCACGGAAATAGACCTTGGGACTATACTGGCGTGAATTGATGTGTGAAGGTAAGGAGCTATATATTAGAATATTAAGTAACTTTCTATTGGTTTTCGTTCGTTGTTTCCGTTCGAGAAGGCCTCGTTTTGGCTGTATTTTACAAACAGAATCCCACCATACAAGGGTAAATGGGACCCATCTGTATCGTCAGTGCAATGAACCACATGACGGATACCTGGATCTATTGGCGTCAAGGATGGTTTCCTTTATCCATTGGGCTGGTACGTCGTCATATGAATGAAATAACCTTAAGTACGGCGTAAAACCCCAAACAAACAAACTGAAGTATCGTACCTATGAAGTGGCTAAAATGTAGTTAAAATGTCAGTTTTATCAGTTTATCTTGAGTTGAGATAACTCGTTCAACTCAGCCTGAATAAACTGTTAAGTCTGTTATCATAAGAGAATGAGTGGTTTATTGGATATCAGTCTACCAGTCGATATATATATGCAAAGAACTGGCTTAGTTCTCTGCATGGTTGTAAAAATCTGCTTGTTCACCACCGTCGACAAATTCAAACACTGAAATCTGGCCGGGAGGTAAGATTTCAGTTGAACAAGTTAAGTGTTATGGGTCATATTTGTCACCTTTACTAGAAGTGGGTTTTAAATTGGATTCACACCTGTTATGAAATTTGAAATAAGACCTATATAAGATATATGATTGTATTGGATAAGTCATGTTGTGTCAATACGACCCTGTGTGATAATCTTGAGGAGTAGGTGTCATATCTAGGGTTACCCAGTTCCTTTATCACACAACTTTAATATATTTTGCCTTTTTACAATGGCACTTAAAGCTGTTCTGTTTCTGGTTGACAGGTTCTCTTGTACTGTCAGCACAATTTCTCTCTAATACTGGTTTGTGTTTGAGGTTAGTGAAGGAGCATGGGAACATGATCAATAGCTTCCAGGCCTACCTATCACCAGTCTGGCATTGTCAAAGGGTTTAAGGATCAGTTTAAACAGTGCTTAGGTTACATCGTAAATTATAAACACAGGCTTTACACCTGTAAATTAAACACAATGGTTTGCAGTGGTTATATCGATTTGCTGTGGTACTACTCTATTATTGGAGAGCGATCTGATTGCTCAATTATTAGAGCATCCACCTCGTTACTGAATGTTAAGAGGTCTTATGGAAGCCGGACAAGGCCATGTCTCTCTCTGGTTATAAAACCTACGAGGAATCAAGATGGCGACATCCGGCTTCTATAGTTTCTACACTTCTATCTTCCTTGCTGGGCGCTTAATATAACGGCTAGATCAGCAATGCTTAGTCCAGTGTGGATGGTTTGTCGGGCCAAGTGTCATCGATAGCGGTTGTCCACGATGCAACACTTAAAAATGCATACGGCTCAAATAAACATCCGCCCTCTGGTTAAGGGCAGCATGTTTTAATCAAAGTCATGTTGTCTTTACTTAGCACTGGAGGAATATTCATTTTCCAACGGAGCAAAACACTTAACATTTTATAGTTATGTTAGTGTGACTTTTTAATGTTGGAATACACTGCCGTCATATAATTGAAGTACCCTTGAACACGGCGTTAAACACCAATCAATCAATCAATCAATCAAAGAAACATCACCAATATAAGCGTAAATAACCATTGATATGGCGCCATGGATGAAAAAAGAAATCGACAAATGCCCCCTCCCCAAAAACCACAAACAATATACAATCGGGATGGAGGTAAATATCATCGTCCCGGGGCAAGGCAGATATCGCACATAGTTTGTAAGAACAATACAGTTGAACGTGGGCACTCTCGAGAAGATGGGGAAATATTGATACAATTGCTTTCTTTATTTGTCGGGGCCCGCGCCGTAGCTCAGTGGCTAGCGTGTCTGACTTCTGATCCTCCTCCAATGTACCGTAAGGGTTCGAGACCCCTTGTCGACCACAGGTATACGAGGGAGTCACATGACGTGACTCCGGCTATAGCGGGCGGTTGTTTTTACGAGGTTTCCTCCCGGAGTAAGAAGTGGAAAATCCGTCGTCATATAAGTGAAATACCCTTGAGTACGACGTTAAACACTAATCAAACAAACAAACAAATCTTTGTTTGTCCTGCTATGTTAAGCCATTACACACGGCTGCTTGTAACCATGTGATGACTATTTTGTGTATTCTTCTACAACTACTATTTATGATGATATGTTTATTAATGAATGTCAAAAATTAGCTTCTGGTAGCTGTTTGTGTGTTCCAGAATACCACAGCATAACTTCTCGTATTGTTGGTACGTGTATATAATAGAGTCAGTTATAGAAAGCCAGACATGATCTTCCTGCTCTGAAACCACAAATGTAAATGAGTCTCCATTTCATCCTCTGCTGTTGACAGAGGACTTCTGATAGCTCTTTCCTCTACACATTGATAATTAATTTAAATGTTTCTATCAAAATAGCTATTGTGTACGAAGCGATGTTATCTACATAGGCGAGGCTTTTGAATTTGTAATGAAGCCAAATGTAAATGTCCGCAAGTTATCAGAGCCTGAATCTGTCCGGTTATATCGCTAACGGTGTAACCTTTATTCTACCGATTTGACCTAGTAACCAGTTAATTTATGACCAGTCAGCTTTCACTGTAAAAATACCTGTGAAATATATATGTTTATAAAAAAACATTGACATATAAAAAAGCATTGAACAAATAAGATGGAGTGTACAGATTCACACATCTTCTATAGCCTACAGGTGTGAATAGTGATGAAAATCACCTGTATTTCACACACCTGAACGACCACCGGTGAGGAACATGTTTAACTGTTTTCTTTGTAAATGATACTATAATAGCCGCGCGAGCACTTCCTGTATCTATATCCTATCACCATGTCCACGTTATCACAGGGCAGAATAAAACAGTTAATTTTCAAATAACACATATATTCAAATAGGACTTCTTTATATGATGAGATTACATGTACATGTCTACATAGATAATACTAAAGTAACTTAATCACGGCTACTGGGATGGGATCAGTTTATCATTCTGAAATATGTACATTTTTACAGAATTAACAGTAGCGTCATTCAATTCTATTGCCCATCAACGTCATTTAATTGTCTAAACTGGGGAGGTACAAGCAAATCTTTTGTTAAGGAAAGATGGATCAATATCATAATGTTTACCAATATAGATTAACTTAAACCCATAGCGTCTTCAACCTGGATCGACCTCGTATGTCCTAAAAATGTCAAATAACCCGGCCCGCCGGCTTTGTTTGGAGAGGCAGGCTAGCAGCATGCATCCTTTTGTTTATCGGACATGTCGACAAGGTGTGTAAATTGAAAGGCACTTCTCTACCTGTTTATACGGACTGGAGGGAATGGGGAGAGGTCATTTGTGTGTTGACACCAGGGGCAGACACACAACAAAACACGATCTGTTCAATACACATCACTACGTTTACCTTTACACGATTTAACCCTCTCAGAAGAACGCAGACATTAAATTACATTGGGAATATTTAAATATCCGGACTGATTCAAGTTGTGTATCTGTCGGAATCCATTTAACGTATAAACCACATTTGATGTAGGTCAATGGTTCTTTTTGGTGCCTTTAAATACTTATTTTACCTGCCGGATAATGAACAGCAATAGATAGGGTGAATGTAGTGCACGCTCGCTGGGTGATCTTATTCAACGTTAGATTTATCAGTCGGTAAGGATGTGGCAGCCTTGAGTAGCGTGTCTTTGTAATGAGTATACATTAATATTCATGAGATAAGGTGTTGAGGAGGGACAGTGTGTGTCTTCTACTGAAACAGGTGCCTCGCTGTATTTGACACATGTAGACGATGAGATTAGACTAAAAACAGGGACTTGCACTCCTTTAAGAAAGACTGTTCTGTTCATTCTACGGAAATATATGTATAGGTCCTGCGGTATCCAGTAACCCTTCATTCTGTCTAATAGAACTATATGTTTTATTCAGCTAATTGGAGTGATACATTGGACTTATTTCACTGAACACATTATTTCTGCCGAGTTATACAGCTGTCTGTAATCCTGGGACTATACCTGGTGAATGGTATTTGACTTGATAGATATAATGTTTCAATCTTTGGGTTCCATTAATCTTCATACATTGGATTCTGCTTTTTCTGAAAAATCTTAGGAATGGAAAACATTAAAAGTATAAGACACCAGTATTTACATCTCCACTCAACCATGGAGGTAAGCTCTTCAGACGAGGCAGATTGTGTGACTGTCGAAATAGGTACATGGAGCCAAGGGTTCTGGTTCCATTTAACTAATTGTGATACTAGCTGTGTGCTATGTATTAAGCAACGCCACTTAGTGTAATTAATGTAACTGAGTGGAGTGGTGTCAGGTGTTGTATATATAATATATATTTTTTATAAATGAAGAGAGAAAAATTGCTTGCCTCCTCCGGGATTCGAACTCGGGACCTTTGGGTTACAGGCCCAACACCGACTGAGCTTCAGAGGCTCACGATAGAATGCTTCCCGAATTCTTACCCAAGGAAGATTGCGTTTCTCTCTACATAAAGCACTGACGCTATTTAAAGTAATATATTAACATTCCATGAATATAAATGATTTTCAAATGCTGAAATATTATTGATTTCCAAATGCTTAATGTATACGGTTTTGAATTGATGTCAACGGTTGAGTGAAATAACCTGAAGTGCATAGTTGAAAATAACGAAACAAAAAAATCATTTTCAAATGCTTAGTGTCAGTACGGTTTTTAAATGTTGTCAACGGTTGGTTCTATGTGAAGTAGTGTTGCTGTTCCCCTTGTGAATAGCAATTTTAAAGCGGTAAGCACACTGTTGTTTATCCTGATCACAGAAAGCACGGAGTCTCTTTACCTTCTTAAAAGATGAGGTTCTTCTTGTATTTCACTCTCGGATGAGTTTAATCAGTCTAGATTACTTTGCCGTGTCTCACCTAGGTGCTAGTCGCTCGTCATCGTGTGTTTAGAGGGTGTCGACGTGCAGGGTTCAATGGTCTGTAACATTAAATCTGCTCTTTTTCAGCCATTTTTCTCCAAATCTAACATACAGTTGGGCGTACTTCATGGTCCCTGTGGTCGTTATTAGATTTCAGGATTCCAATTAAACGTTTTATAAATCTTGAGTAGTGTAATTATTAAGTTCATATATTTGTATGTCCATTTGTCTCTTGAAGGACAGGATAAAATAAAAGAACAGAACAGTTTTATTCCCTACTTAAATTAAGCAAAGCAAAAACTAAACGGACAGGGCAAAGCTATCTAATTGCTAACATTTCCCAAGCTTATTTCGCTTTAGGCTGTGCTAATTTCGTACGTTTGTAAAAGTTGTGGTCGACCAAATATTACCGTACTTTTTTGTTTACATCTGGAGTAAAACTTGATTTTAAAACCTACACCAACCAGATACTCCATTTAGCTCGACTTACTTTGTGGTTTCATCGATAGGCCTTAAACGGTCAATTGCTGTCAATTGCTGTCAATGCTGTGTGCCTTTTACATTTACAACTGTGTCATAGAAACGAAATTAATATTTGCTCAACAACGTTCATCAACGGACATATACAAATTATGTAGCTGTGTTACATACATGAAACCAAAAGTATATAATAATATAGACATGGTCTGATAGTTTATGGTTATCGGGCGAGGTAATAACCGAATTAAGGGCGTTTTTCTTACAGTTAGATGAAAGTCCTAACCATGCAAACATAACATTAATCAGCTTTGTTCGATGTTAGATTACTTAATAAATATGTTATGTCATACGTATACGTTTATACAGACACATAATGTTTATCAAAAGTTATATGTGGTTTAATCTATACGTGGATACGTTGGAGTAGTACTTTCACCAGGGCTCACTGGCTCTTTGCATAATGTTTTTTGTGTTCAATAAGCAAATGTTAAAGCATATCTATGCGGAAGTCTGCAGCCACATATTCACAATAATATGGTATATTGTCCTTGTTATTTGTAAGCAATGCAAAACCTCATGTGTGAATGGATGTTGGACTCTATACACATCTATTCTGCTGTCACCACTTACTCAGGGTAGTTCAATATTCATTAATTGGAGACAAAAGTCAAAATTAAATTTAAAAAAACGAAAGGAAAAACACCTTACAATTCTACTATTTATGGGATGGGGACTATCACCAAGTATTAATAGGGGGTATGAAAAACTCTAGACATTATATACCAGTGTCGCAAGGGATCCTATTCTTTTGCACATCGCAGTAGTTTTTGTTTCGTCGTACACATCCTCAAGTAAACCAAATATAATATCATAGAAACAGAAACATTTGTGTGGTTTATGTAAGACAGTGATATAGAACACTTTTTTATAAAAAAAATTTTCTATTTATGTTATTTCCTTTAGGTCACCCTTGTGGAAGGTGGGCCTTTCAACATGGCAAACAACATTCCAGTTGTCCGGCAGATCGACAAACAGTTTTTAAGTTGTGGCATCTGTTTGGGGAGATATATAAGTCCCAAGGTTCTGCCTTGTCTCCACACGTTCTGTGAGCAGTGTCTGTCCACCTACATACCCGACGAGAGTCTCTCCGTGACTTGTCCCATCTGCCGTCAACAATCCATATTACCTATAGAAGGTGTGTCGGGACTTCAGACAAACTTCTTTATCGTCAATCTCATCGACGTGTTGGGAGAACATAAGATATGCAGTTATTGTGAAAGTGGTCGTGTTCAGGCTTCTTTGAAGTGTGTTGAATGTGAAGAATATTTATGTGAAAACTGTGTAGAATCTCATAAAAAAATGGCAGAAGCGTCACATAACCACCATGTAGTCACTCTAAGTGAACTAGCTTTAACGGAAAGTGACCATGAGCCAAGGTTAGTTTGTCCGAACCATGAAGGTAAATCATTTGAGTATTATTGTGAACCGTGTGAGACGGCTGTGTGTGAAGACTGTACATCATTAGAGCACGTGGATCACCGGACATTGCTACTGACGGACGCTGTTGAGGAACACAAGACAGCTCTCATTGGACTAGTTTCTGACGCCAGGTCTCAGGTACCCGCCATTAAAGAGTCCTTAGACCATGTTAATGAGGTCTGTGTGATGCTTTCTAAACGTCACAAAGATTCTGAAGAGAAAATC
>JAUELC010132659.1:0-11451 GCA_031471745.1 Cryptochiton stelleri
CCCAAATAAGGGTATCAGAGTGAACAATATATTAACATATAAATGTTAAATGACGTGTCACATAATTAAGACAGAAAAATGCGAGTTCTAGGCATTAAACCAGTAGATATTTATTGTTCATTCATATCACAAATAATGCCTTATTAAGCCTTGATACGAAGAAACCGTTAGTTAAATTAATACAATCTGTATTAAAAACAAAGAAAAAAATATATCCCGTAAGTTTCGTAACAAATATTGCTGACATTAAAATACTCGTATAGTACGTGTTATATAAGAGTCTCGAGCAGTTGTCCATGATGGAAAATAAAGTGTAATATAATTAAATATAAGTAAGCCGTTCGCCTTAAAGAAAAGGACAGATAAATAAAAGTAATGTTCATCAACTACATGATTTTGGACACATTTGGAACAAAGTATGTATTTGAGGTGGTTCCCTCTCCTAAATTTTCAAAAAAAAAAGTGTCCTAGTTCCATAGCTAGTCCATTCTAAATCCCATTCATAAAACAGTTCAGATTTAAAAACCCTGTACCAACTACAACTAGACGAAGGTCAAACTGTGGACAACCTAAACGGATCAGTCAATATTCTCGATACCTCAGACTTAAGATGTTTGAAACGTTTAAACGGGTTTTTAATTATTTTTATGATAAACAATGATTTCTGTTTTTGCCTTTCATATAGCAGATAAAATATCGACTAGTTTTTATTTGGCGTTATTTTCAGTTATTTTCACTTCATCATTTTTTAATTTCCTGTTATTGAATCTTGGCACTGCAAACTTGGCTCTGCACCGTACCTTGGTATCCCATATTGTCAGATAAGGAGCTGAGAGAGGTCGACGGTAGAGATTAAGACCAATTGGTTAATTTCAAGTGGCCTTGTAATTAAATGTAGGCGGACAAAAATATGTGCACTTTGTGGATTATTCATGGAGGCTGGTCTATTTGTATTAGCGTTAGTTCTCCAATCGACAAAGGTGTGTTGTTGTTGGTCGCTCCCTGTGTACTGGTGCTCTCTGAGCCAAGAGCCACCACGAAGCTGATTTATTGTTATGCCTTGAACTGTTGATTTGCACATTTTATCTTATTGCAAGGTATGTTGCGTCATGGACTGTTGAATCTTGCCATTGTTTGTTGACAGATGATGATACCCATTGGGCTGACAGTTTGGCACATGAGTGAAATAAGTACAGCGTTAAACCACAATCAAACAAACCAATCAGGCAAGAAATAAAATGGCAGAAATGTAGAATGTATCATGATCCAGAATAACAATCATACATATAGAAAAAACAACACCACGAATTCATGGAGATGTCCGTCTGTCCCTTATCTGTTCACATCATGTAACCGTGTTTAAGTGGCCTCAACTCTTCACTCGTTGGGGTATATGGGTATTTATTTGCAATTGTCAGCTTAAGACATCAAACTATAACATACGTTTCGCAATATTTTTAGTAATGTTTCCTTTTGAACATTAACATGATTATTATTATGATATTGAGTTACCGATTTATCTCAATGTATACTGATAAATCCTTTGCCCAATGAAAAACTATGAAATTAAAAAAAAAGGAGTTGCAATCAAAAACCAAAATAAGGTGGTGTTTTTTGGCGTGGACTTTTACTGTGGTATATTTCGCAGTTTTTGATGCACATTTTCGTTGAGACATTAAAAGTAGGAATGTATTTATTGGTACACTTCTTCTGGGTTACCACATTTTATCAGTGAGCAGAACACTCAATCATTCACTCTGCTCGGATGAACGACAACAATCACCTAATGGTTTGCCTCCGATTGGATTTACTAGTATTTTATCCCATGAAAGACGTGAATCCATTACTTGTTTCCGACTGGAAAAAAAATGTATTTCCACTGTTTAAAATGTGTTCAAATATTGTCCGCTTGCAATGATGTTAGTTTCGTGACTTTTTTGGGGGGTCGCAGGTCGGAGCAGTATATTTTTTACACTGTTTGTAATGTGATCAAAGATTTTCAGATGGTAGGACCTTTTTCGTTTTTTTTAACCCGTTTAATAAATGTATTTTCCCGACTAATCATGCGTTCAAATATTTTCGGATCAGAAAGATCCCGTTTCTTTGACTGCTTTTTTATCAGAAGGAAAATGGTAGACATCGCTTGTTACTGTTTATAATGTGTCAAATATTGTCAGATTAGAAGATTTTGACTGTTTTTTCCCACGGGAAAAACATCGACGAAATCTCAATAACAGTGTTTATAATGTTCGTATGTTGTAAGATGTGAAGAACCTTTTTGTTTTAATGCTTTTTCTTATCACAGAAAAAATTCTGAAAAGATTTTATTTCAATGTTATTAATATCTTACAATATTGTTATACAACAGGAACTTATTGATTTGTATGCTCTGGTGGGTACCGGCTTCTTTTTGAACTTTCACAAGAATACCATTATGATGTATTCAAACTCGGTTCCAGTTTATTTGACTGTTTCTTTTTATTACCAGGAAGATGTAGAAGAAATTAATTTCCTCTCTTTATAATGTGTTCAAACAGAAGTCTATTAACCAGAGGTGTGCAACGCATATTGTACCATCTCAACGGCATTCAAGCATTTGACCAGCTGTTAACGCTTCGTGTGACGTAGGCTTCACAGGATATATTTTATTTTTCCATTCCACGCAGTTTGAATTTCAGAAAACAAATGGTGACTCTTGGGTAATAAACTAAAACCTAAAACGGGCTTAGGGCGCTATAAAAACCAGTAAGTTGAAAGCAATTAGCGGGCATTCCATACACAAACCAACTGGAATAAAAACTATTTGTCAACTTGAAATGTTATAATAGTTAAACAGAGATCATCAGGCGAGCTGCGAATTTACACCGTAATATGCTGTACACTAACAGTCGCTACGCTTAAAAGATGACCTGGAAATTGCGCCGTTGAACTGGAGTAAATTGGGCGTTGTATACTTTTAGTTAATAACTTAATAGACTTCTGGTTTAAACACAATTCCAACGAGGTCTTGATTTGATTGCATTAGTGGCTAATGGTCTCGCTTTGAACATCCACAGGACTATGATTATGATGTTGAGTTTTGCAACATGTATGTATGCTTAATTACACGGAATCAAATGAGGACAAACGTATCTCTTACTATATCAACTTATTCGAACAGTGTCGACTTAACTCATTCTATCGTGAGCCTCCGTAGCTCAGTCGGTAGAGTGTTGGGCCTGTAACCCAAAGGTCCCGGGTCCGAATCCCGGTGGAGGCAAGCAAATTTTTCTCTCTTCATTTATTACAAATACATATACACATATACAATTAAAGTTCACCGTAGTGTGAAATGTTATGGTTTGTGTTAGTGTGGATATTTACTGTTGGAGTACACCGCCATCATATAAGTGAAATATCCTTGAGTACGGACTTAAATAATAACTGACATATAGATTTTTAGTTATAGATTATATAATAATAACATTCTTAGATGGTTGGTATCCATGAAGATATACATATGTAAATCACACAAATACAATAATGTTCACTGTGGTTTGAATGTGATTATCATTTATGTATCAGTGTATAGTAGACATTCATTGGGTAGAACTTTACTATTACCTTTATCCATATACATTTATTAAATGTTCCATGGCCTGAATTTTTATTCTGGCTGAGAGCTGATTGTGTGTGACGTCATCAATCAGCGGGTGCCATCTAGGCAAAATTTTCTACACTGACGGTTTGTTCGTGTTGAAATAATGATGATTATTATTAACATTTTAAAATGTTGTGGTCTACTCTGCTGTAATTTTGATGAAAACCTTGCAACCATCAATGTTTAAGTCAAACATCAATCAATAGATTAATTGTATTTTGCTCAATACCTTGTAAGATTAAAAACTCAATTAGCTGAGCAAATGGCCTCGGCAGACTTTTACCTCAGCAGATAGCTCTCGGTACAGCAGGCTTAAAACATCACACACAAACTGAATTATGCCCAATGTGGTGGACACACTAACACATTCAGTTACTCCTTGCTCACTAGACCATCTGCTGAATGATTGTTCTTGTTTGCATGGTCCATTAAACTCTGATTTTAAAAAAGTTACATACACATATTCAATGATGTTTAGTTTTTAGTCATTGTCATTCAAAATATGTGTTATTATACATATATAATTTTATATTATACAAATATTTATATTTTAGCTAGTGTAAATGTGCTAGCTACATGTTTGTATAAGATAAATTTTGAAGCCCTGTGATACACTTTTTTTAACTGAATTTTTGATATAATTAAATATATTTTCTTTTAATTTAGACATTTATACTTTATTTTTACAATGTTATCTACTTTGTGATATAACCATTGTTTTGGGTCTCAGGATATATTATATACTCTTCTTGCCATGATGCACATGTTTGTTGATGTTTATACTTGTGCTATGGATGGAGCTTACCATCTTTAATTCCTTCTGATTTGTTTTTTTCTGAAATAATTTTACAAAATGTAGGTGAAATATGAACTGCCTCCAAACTTCATGTACCTACCTATGTGACAAACATACAACATTTATTGGCCATTAAATGTATACTTATGCCGTAACAGCTAGATTTAAAAGAATTAGAAAATTGAAGAAATATCTTCATATTCTATGATATTTTTTTACAACAAATTGTTATTTTTAGTTTGGGTAAATTAATTATGAATTAAAGTTAGTTTTATCAATAAACTAAGAAGCTGAACAAATCTGCTGTGATGTTGGCTACTTTTATGAACATTTATAAAATCTAAATATTTTTGTAAAATATCAGTCCGGTCCAATGATTCTTTTTAGCAGAAATTTTAAAATGTTAGTATTGTTAATATAAGTGGACAGTTATATAGGATGTTGTATGATTACCTGTTTGACATAATAACAATTGATGTTACCTGATATTAGGAGTCAGATTGAAGGTATCAGTATAACATGTTATCTGGTTAATGTACTGTTAATAGATGTTAATAGATGTTAATACTTTTTTTTATTTAAAGTATTAACATGTCATATTAAAAAGTTTTCTTCTAATATAATAAAAAAATGTTTGATAATTGATTTATACACATACATGATTGTCATTTGATAACTTAAATAGTATACCTTAAAACTTATTTAATTGAATAATTTTATGCTCACATTTTTGTTACTATAAGACAAAATATTGTTATTTATTTATTAATATAATGTATTCTAATATGTAATTTATGATGTTCTGAGGACCACAGGGAAAAACAAATATTTGTTTGACTGTATATTTCCTCTTTAAATAAAGTTATTAATTTTATGGATATAATGCTATGCTGCTCTTAGCTCTATTAACTTAACGTCCTGTTAGATGCGGCGGTTGGAGGAAGCTTCGGTTGGAAGAAGCTGTTGTGGCATCCTGTGATTGTCCTGTGATTGTTTTTTTTATCTTATCCTTGTTTGTTGCCAGTGACCTCCGGGTTGGGTTCCTTCACCTATTGGACTGGCACGCCGTCATATGAATGAAATAACCTTAAGTACGGCGTAAAAATCCCAATCAAACAAACAAACAAACAAATCCTGTTAGATCACGTCATGTCACAATTGTGGTCTATTATGGAGTTGAAGAAATGTATTTATGACGCGACATATTTATAGGACCATTAGGTTAATAGTGCTTTGAGAAACCTTTTAAATTTTGTGATCAAACTTGAAGTCCTTCTAAATTAGTTAGTAATGTTATATGATATATTTTTTTATCCATTTTATATATGTGCATCTGAATCCAACCTTTAAAAGATTATACTAGAGATTTGTCGACCTCCCTCACAAGGTGTACATCTTAATCTAACTTTTAAGAGATTATACTAGAGATTTGACAACCTCTCTCACCTTGTGTACATCTTAATCTAACTTTTAAGAGATTATACTAGAGATTTGACAACCTCTCTCACCTTGTGTACATCTGAATCTAAGCTTTAAAAGATTATACTAGAGATTTGACAACCTCTCTCATCTTGTGTACATCTGAATCTAACCTTTACGAGATTATACTAGAGATCTGACAACCTCTCTCACCTTGTGTACATCTGAATCTAAGGTTTAAAAGAAACAAACTATATAATGGACACTGTCTATAGCATCTATTCATATATTCATAGCCGTACTAGGTATGGAAATTTTTAGAAATGTCATGGGTAATATTTTGTGATATAACGGTTAGTAGCCAAATGGTTGTTCTTATTGTATTCGACTAGGCTTATGTGTCTATATGATATCATGCATGATCATTTTGTGGGCAAATTTATTGCAGCCTTGGCCCTCTGCCTAAGGGCAGCATGTTCTGGGCCCTGTCATGGGATAAGGATGTATCCTTGTTAGCTCATTGCCAGCTAATGGTTCTTTTATTTGTCAAAATGACCAGGATATTCTTCCACCATGTGACCTTTGTCTAATTTAATCTTAACTACCAGATGACTCATTATCTTCAGTAACCCTATGCTACTATTCCTTATGGTATTTAGGATTAACTTGCTTAATATCGTTCAGTGGAACAGACCACAGATCTTTTTGTAGCTCTTATGAGTGGTTTCATTTAACATGAGTGCAGATTATTTTGAAGAAATGAAGTTTTGTTCAGGTCATTCTTTACAACAGAGCAGGTGGTTAGTGGGAGTTTCCTGTACCCTGGTGCACTGTGAGCTAAGGGCAACATATCCGTCGCTGAACTGTTGTGGCATCTGCCATCAGCATTGTGAATGTGCACACTTTGCCGTATTGCTTCATGTTTTGCATTCTGTGCTGGCCTTGAATCTTATCATTGTTTATTTGTTGCTAGTGACGTTTACATTTGTTTCCCTCACCCATAGATGATCCCTCACTCATCCTTCCCTCTCACTGCCAAATGAGTGAAATATCAAAGTATGGCACAAAACCCCAATGAAATAAACAAACCTTACAACAGATCTGACAATTCTAGAATTCATGTATGGATCTTTAACAATTGTCAACAAACAGCAGGGTTTAACATTCAAGTTTAAGAAAGACAATGTGCTTCTGTTAATATTTATATTGACATTTATGGCCATTATAGTTATAGTTATGTTTTTTTTTAATGCTTGTACACTATTTAAAATTTTTTTTTTCCATCTCTGACTGGAAGGTGCTTATCAATATTAATACATGACAAACAAGATATTTAAAGTTTTGCAGTTTGATTAAAATTGAATTTAAGCTCTTTTTTAATTTAGTAATAGAAAGCTATTTGTGTTTTGCAATATATACTAATTAACATAACTTAGGAATTAGAACTTTTCTTTTTATATGAATTGTAGAAATTATCTCATATTTAACATCCTTTGTCTAAATATCTCAATCCTCTTAAGAAAAGTTTTCATTTTTTGCAATGATCTTTGAAACAAAGTTTATATTATTATGCGAGAAGATATAAATGTACGGTAGGCATAAGTCTACAGTTGCTTCTCGCTTTAAAACTCTGTGGTCGAAAAGCCCACACTGGTTTACAATATATGGGAATTTGGTGGTGGCTAGAGCTCTCTTCTAAGGTAGGATTTAATTAGAAATCAAAATCTAGCGATAAGAAAAGCTAAATTTTGCCGGACAAGTTTACTTTGGAGATTGAGACTTTCCATAGCGTTCAGGTCTGAGCACTATAGGGTACCATTGCTGCACCCATCCCACTCCACCCCCTTGCATGTTAGTAGTCACCTGTATTCAGTCTACATCATTGTCTATCTTTGTTTATTTTAACCTGGGTGTATACTACATGTATATCCCAGTTTAAATGCCTATAATATGCGGATCTCTTATCTACACCTGTCAATTTGTAACTTATATCTATCATACCGTGTATTATACCACATAATTGTTATTTCACACTTTGTCATTTGTAACCTGCTATTTTATAGATTGTGTTTGTTATAAGTATGTATCAACTTGACATCAACACATAACTGTTATTTCACCATGACCCTTTACCATGTGTATCTAATTTCTGTTTTCCTGTATACGTTAGGTTTCTCTGTATGAATTTCACTCCTGATTATGGTTACACAATAAACTGAAATATTAAATCAAAATAAACTTTTCGTCTTTCTTTGGAGTAGTCACCTTACTATATGATATACAGCTTGTCAGTGGTAATTCTAATAAACAGAGTTGCAGAGTGTTTACAATATAGTGGCAGCTGTATATTTGAAACAGTTTATAGCCAAAACCGTGTGGCTCTGTTAGAGAAAAAGACTGTAGACGTCATACGAAACAGAGGCTGTAACAACAAAACTGATAGTTAAACAGAATTGCTGAACTGTACGTCAGGTACCATCGAACCAGTGCGATCAAATTTGTTTAACAAAAATGAAAGTAATGAAGAAACCCGAAGCTGCTTCAGTGATTTGTAAAGTAGACATCAAGTCTCTGCCAGAGTTCTCTGATTTAAATAAGAAAGTACAGCGTGTGGTTGTCTCGAGCACATGGTGGGAGCTGTATGGGGTTGATTGGCTGGTAGTTATCACCGCCTTGTCTATGCTCCCTGTCTCCCTCGTCCTTCTTGGTCAGTCGTCGCTGCCCCTCATTGCATGTGGTATGGTTATCTATGGATGCATTCACGGGGTTGTTACTGCCAAAGCCGGCCATAATGCAGCTCATGGCGCAGTGGTTAAATCACTTAAGTGGAACAAATTTTGGTCTCATGTCTTCCTGGAATTTTTCGGTTCATTTTCGGCTCAACTGGGCAACGACATCCACGTGTTGGGGCATCACCCTCACACCAACATCATCGGCTTGGGGGATTCTGCTATGTGGAAAGCCCCGTCTCTACCGAGGTACATTTACATGTTTTTCGCGCCATTGCTTGTGCCAATTCTTACGCCATTTTTTGCACTGGGTCAATTTGGAACACTTGGTATAAAACGAGCGACTTTAAGCCTTATAGTTATATGCTGTGGATTGGTGGTACAATTCTCTTTCGTTATATACATATCAGGTTACACGTTGCTAGGTGCTCTTTTCATTGTATTTAGTAGCCGAGCTCTGTTGGCCATTCCGTACATTCATGTTAATATTTTCCAGCACATTGGTCTGCCCATGTATTCACAGGAGAACCGCCCAAAGCGAATCTATCAGATGTCTACTGGTGTACTGAATCTACCACGGAACCCGGTTCTTGATTTCTGTTTTGGTCATTCCCTCATAAGTTGTCATGTTGAACATCATCTCTTCCCTAGGCTGTCTGATAACATGCTTTTAAAGATCAAACCAATTGTTAGAGGATTTCTGCTGGAGCATAATCTTCCTTACAACGAGGACACATATTTGGGCAGATTGAACTTGTTCCTCCAGAAGTATGATGATCTTATGGTTAATCCACCTCCAATATCCCATTTTATTGGCATTCAGTAATCACAACTCTTAACAAAATTAAAACCATAACTGGGTCTAAGAAACATCTATCTATTGCATGATATATGTGTTTTATATTTGATTGATGCCCTCGGCCGTTTTTAATCAGATTGTGTATTATTGCACCAAGACCAAGTTATTTATCCTCTGATTTCGATGTGTCTTGTCATTGTTTGTTGCCAGTGTGGTGGGAGTGATGTTTCCTTCACCCTTTGAGCTGGTACTCTGTCAATGAGTGAATTAACCTTAAGTATGGTATAAACCCCAAGCAAACAGTGTGTTTATTGGAGTGGGTGGGAGTAAAGGATGTATCTGTGATTAATACACATATGTAGGCATACACACTTTGCATTACAATGCCAAGACTGTTTGGACACTTTGCTACTATGTTTGTTAAATCATAATTTCCTCAAATTTTGTATATCAAGTATTGTAAATGTTAAAATATCAGCATTAGTAATTTAGTTAAATATTATGTATTAATGTTGGTAATTCAACGTCTTTTTATTTGCATTAATTTAACTTATTTGATTTACCTGTATTTTTATTAATCATACACGTACAATGAAATTAGGATTTAGCTATATATATATATTATTATTTATAACACTAACAATGCAATTTGGGTTATATATATATAGATTGGCTTATATAAAGTGCTGCTTATATGTAGTGCTGCTTATTTATATCACCGATAAACGATTCACAACATTTTTTTTTTCAAATTGTCTGTGTTGCGTGGTGAAATGACAACTGTTTTATACAATATAGGAAGGAATGAGTTTGACGCATAACTGTTGTAAGTGTACTAACAAAGTGTAGAAAGAAACATATTATTCAATGGCAGTGAAATATCACTTTTCGGAGTGAAGGAAAGTTCACCTGTTACCTATATATAGGTAAATAAATTAAGGGTGTGTATATGTGCTTACTCGTGCTTCAATTGACGGAATTATGGTATGGAATTCAAATACCAGTATCTTATATTTGTACGAGATGACCCAGGGACATTTACCTCTAGTGGGCGGTTGGAGAGAGCTACATGGAGCGGATCCGTTGTGGCGTCCTGTGGTTGTCTTGTATCTTGCCATTGTTTTTTGCCTTTCGTTAACCCATTGGGCTGGCACGCCGTCATGAGTGAAATAACCTTAAGTACGGCGTAAAACCCCAATCAAACTTACCTCTAAAATCACCATTTAGGCCTATTGATTTCGTAGTTAAATTGCTTATATGTGTACATGTCGTTTTATTTGCTCTTGTCAGCAATTTTAAGTTATCACATAAATTATAATTTCACAATATTTGGTCTTATCTCATGAGTTGTGGACTTTTTAACATATCCAAGGTTAGGCCTACTTTTGAAGAATAATGTACACTTCAACTGGTATACACATAATAATGTAGACCTACACATAAAACGACCTCTATTTAACTGCTTGAATAAACGGTTCGGTTTATCACATGTTGATCTGAACTGTTATTATGTTGTGCATCAATCGATCTGATTGTCCCACCTTAGGCATAACGGGGAACGGTGGGGATATGGTTTACCTATCGCCCGTCTGTTCCACTTTATAACCCCGTCTTAATTTATGGTTTGAAATCAGCATCATTTTGTATCATTTGTCTTTGGTATGATGCGAACCCGATTGACCCCAGACCACCAGGCTGCCCGGCTTACCAACTGAATCACCATATATTCAGTGCTTCAAAACTTAATCAGACTCGGGGCTCTATGTCGAGTCTGGGTAAATGAGGAGAGTTCATCAGTGGCTGCGGTAGTCGCTGGGTGGTTTAACGAGGTTTTCCACCTGGCTTTCCACCAAACGGTTTTAATGGCGTTATATGCGAAGTCCTCATATCAGTGAAATATTGACCTATACTTGTGTACGACCAATAAAATATACTAACGAAGGAAATTACTCAGGGGTGGTGGAAATGCGCCCCTACCCCACCACCTGATCTACGTGCGGGGCAATCTTGGCGCACAATTATCGGACTGAACATGTTGAAACAGCAATTTTTTAAATTAGTGATTAAG
>JAUELC010132770.1:0-11448 GCA_031471745.1 Cryptochiton stelleri
CCACTTAAGTGACTTTGTTAAGTGCACTACCGTAAGTGTGAATTTTATACTTAAGTAAATTTACTTAAGTGAAGTTTTGTGAAATTGGCCCCTGATCGATAGGGTATGGAGCCCACTGTGAACCCCTTGCGGAACAATACTACGAAGACACCTATCGGTGTCGTAGTGACGGTCATAGCCACGCTGGGTCTTTGGGCAGGTGCTATTACCCTCGACGTCGCATGGATCACACCAGTCCAATACCCCGGCAACAGAGCCTTGACACCCCACAGACCATCCGTACCACCCGCCTCACCAACGTCACACCCATTCAGTACCTACAGGGACCAACCGCGTGTCGCATCCATCATAGTGGGTGACGTACCACCAAACACCACCACCGACACGAACGTCACTCACAGGGGTAAAGGATACCCGATTTCAACTTCCCTTTACAGCCCAAATCTCGGGCGCCACTGGGAGCGGCAAGTCGTTCGTACCCGGACCTTAATTCAACACGCACCAACCTTAATACATACAGCTCCCGATCGAATCGTGTGGTGTTACGGTGAATAGCAACCTCTCTACGATACCATGCCCACGGTAAAATTCTACGAAGGATTACCCGATGTGAAGATGTTCGACCCCAATTTCAATACGTTAGTGGTCGTGGATGATCTGATGGCTGAATCAGACAAGCGCATCACAGCACACTTACGAAAGGAAGTCACCATCGGAATATGAGTGTCTTGTACAATGTACAAAATTTGTTCCACCGAGGGAAAGACCATCGCACTATTAGCTTAAATGCTCAATATTTAGAGGTATTTAAATGGGAATGTACACCTCACTCAACGTCAGAAGAGTGAGGTACAGCCGTATAAAACACAACCCCGACTTCTAGCCAACAAAGCTGTCAGTGTTAAACGGAAACGAGCCGTCATCCAACGAGGTGGTTTTTTACTCAGTGCTTTAGTTGGACCGATCATAGCACTGGTGAGTTCGCTCTTGAGAGGGAAGCGTTAAGTCATGGCAGCTGTGAAAAAAGATGGCCCTGGCGGAACCTCGGTTATTGGAAGCCTTACAACGTGCAACAAGCACGGCTCAATACCCTATCGATAGTCAGGCCAAAGCGCTCTACACGCTCGACCAGGAGATGGAAGCGGTCTTACGACGGACAGACTTGTCGGATACAGCGAAACTTCAACAGTACCACCAGACACTGCAGCGCTATTTGATCTATCAGACTCAGCTGCAAGGTGACACCGACACAACACACGCCACCTCAGGACAAAAACCCAGCACCAGTGACAGCACCACCTCACTGTCATCACCATCAGGTTCACCGTTAAACCCGTCAAGCCCCATCACACCCACCACACCCACCATCCACTATTCACCACCCACGCCTTAGCTTCAACGTGTGGAAGAGGAGACCTAGTGTCCAGTCCATAAAAGGACCTTTAGAACAACCATCGTGGTGGTAAGGGTGGTGAATGGTGATACAGGGTGGTTAATGGTGGTAGATAGTAGGCTGAACACTGGCTGGTTGAACGCTTGGCTGGTTGACCGCTGGGGTGGTTGACGGCTGGTGGACGGCTGGTGGGCGACTGGTGGTGGTGGTAGGGTTGTGTGATAGAGCTCTAAATAGGTGATGGATACACCATCGGCCAAGACCTTTCGCTTCCTGTAAAAATAGGTAACGGCTGCCTTCTGCTGGGTGTATGAACTAATCTCGTTGTCGCGGCGAAGAGTCGCATCCCTCTGCTTTTTCCTAAACCGCTCTTCTGGGTCTTACGTACGTCGAGGTAGATCACCATGGCCACGTTGGTTCGACTTACACCTTTACAGGAGATTTATCACCTCCCTCCGCCGAACAATAATAGGTTTTGGAACAGAGCGAATACATCTGTTCTCCACTCCATTCTTCTTTGAACTACCCTGGCGTCCGCTTGTCAAAGTTGTAATGGTGACGTCGAGGAAGCCAGCTGTCTGGCTCAGCCCCGTATGCGTTACGACACCTCGTTCCCTAGATTCCAGGAATCCCCCGATAAAGGGCAAATGGAGATAACCCCGGTCTTGACTTACGGGGTACTCCATGGCTATTTATAGACATATCTCAGCGGTGTTTAGTCGTTTCAACCTGCGAGTCAATGCATAATATGCACTAACACACCTCTCAGCCGATATACGGTTCAATCCGGGGGACAATCATTCCAAGAATTAATACAACCAAAAACACTACTCTCACCCTTCTTTAAGCACCTCACTCGAAGCAACCCTTGTGTCCATTAATATATAAGGGGATCAACGCCTTCCTTATTCTGTAGAGTCGGAGCCGCCTTCCTTATGATGTACAAACCACATCAAACCAGATCAACCAGACACTATGACGTCATCACTAATACGTCATCAACCATGACGTCATCACTATGACGTTATCACCCATCACGTCATCATACCACTTGCGCCACCTGTACAACCAAAGTCACAAAGGCCAAAAGTCTAGCTCCGTCTGTACATAAGAAGTAACACGCCTTCCTTATTATGTAGTGGGGTGCGCCTCACAGCACCCCTCTGCATAAATAGTAACAAGCCTTCCTTAGTATGTAGTGGGGTGCTCCCCGCGCACCTCACTACATAAATAGTAACAAAGTAGGTCAATCATATCTTAAAGTAGGTCAATACGCGCTGAGCTGCTCATTCTGTACTACTTATTGAACCCATAAGCTGTACACGATGATCAGTATGATATGATGATGTTGAATACGATGTGATACGCAGATTCATGAGATACGATAAGACAAAATGAGACATACTGAAGAGCTGTGAGAACTGTGAGCAGAGATATTTTCCACAACACCGTCAAAAATGTCCCTTAACAAAAACGAATCCTCTGCTAGGAGAGGATTCATTATTCAATAATTTGTTCCGTAGGCCTACATATTTTACCCTCAAGAAGCCCCACACTCTTGGCGGAAAATTATTATACTACACCGTCAACCTTTGTGACATGAATGGGCTGTCAAAATGTTAGGGCGAGAAGTCGCTTACTGCGGGCAGAGACATTTTCGACAACACCCTCAACAATTTTCCTTAACAAAAACGAATCCTCTGCTAGCAGGGAATTCGATTTTCGAACGCTCTGCTAGCAGGGGATTCGTTTTTCGACCCCTCTTCTTGCAAGGGATTCGTTTTGTAACCCTAAGCTAGCACAGTATTCGTTTTTTGAACCCTCTGCTAGCACAATATTCGTTATTCCATAATTTGTACCATAGGCCTACACTTTTTACCTCCAAGTATTATCACACAGTGGGCGGAGAAATACTCTACTACACCGTCAATCTTTGTGAGAGTATTTGGCTGACAAAATATCAGGGGGAGAAGTCGCTTACTGTGGGCAGATACATTTTCCACAACATCGTCAAAACTTTTCCTTTCTCCTAGCAGAGGATTCGTTATTCAATAATTTGTTCCCTAGGCCTACACATTTTAACCTTAAGAAAAAGATTATACTACACCGTCAACCTTTGTGATAGGAATTGGCTAATAAAATATCAGGACGAGAAGTCGCTTACTGTGGGCAGAGACATTTTCCACAACACCGTCCACAAGTATTGAATAACAAATACTGTGCTAACAGAGGGTTTGAAAAACGAATATTGTACTAGCAGAGGGTTCGAAAATCGAATGTTGTTGAAACGTTGATTGTCGAAAATGTCTCTGCACGCAGTGAGCGACTTGTCGCCCTGATATTTTGTCAGCCAACTCCTATCACAAAGGATGACGGTCAGTATAATCTTTTTCCGTCAAGAGTGTGGGAATTCTTGAGGGTAAAATATGTAGGCCTACGGAACAAATTGTTGAATAACGAATCCTCTGCTAGCAGAGGATTCGTTTTTGTTGAAGGTGTTGTGGAAAATGTCTCTGCCCACAGTAAGCGACTTCTCCCCCTTATATTTTATCATCCAATTCCTCTCACAAAGATTGACGGTGTAGTAGAACCTTACTCCGCCAAGAGTTGACAATACTTGCGGGTAAAATGTGTAGGCCTATGGAATAAATTATTGAATAACGAAAACTGTGCTAGCAGAGGATTTGAAAAACGAATACTGTGCTAGCAGAGGGATCGAAAATCGAATCCCCTGTGAAGGAAAAGTAAGCGACTTCTCCTCCTGATGTTAGCAGAGGATCCGTTTTTGTCCAGGGGAATTTCATATGTTGTCAGCCAATTCCTCTCACAAAGATTGACGGTGTAGTAGAAGCGTTCTCCGCCCAGAGTGTGGCAATACTTGGGGGGTAAAATGTGTAGGCCTATGGAACAAATTATTGTATAACGAATACTCAGCTAATAGAGGGTTAAAAAATTACTGTGCTAGAAGAGGGGTCGAATAACGAATACTGGGCTAGCAGAGGATTCGAATAACGAATACTGTGCTAGCAGAGTGTTCAAAAATCGAATCCCCTGCTAGCAGAGGATTCGTTTTTGTTAAGGAAAATTGTTCACGGTGTTGTGGAAAATGTCTCTGCCCGCAGTGAGCGATTTCTCGCCCTGATATTTTGTCAGCCAATTGCTATCACAAAGGTTGACGGTGTAGTTTAATCCTTTTCCTTCCAGAGTGTGGCAATACTTGGAGGTGAAATGTGTAGGCCTATGGAACAAATTATCGAATAACGAATATTGTGCTTATAGCGGGTTCAAAAAACGATTTGTTTGTTTGTTTGATTGGGGTTTTACGCCGTACTTAAGGTTATTTCACTTATATGACGGCGTGCCTGCCCAATCGTTGAAGGAAATCACCCCTGACGCCACTGGCAACACACAATGACAAGATACAAGACAACCACAGGACAAAACAGGAGATCGGCTTCTCGTTGGCCATTAGCTCTGAGAGCACCAGGGCAACACAAAGCTCCCTCCAACCGCCCGCTCGAAAAACGAATACTGTGCTAGCATGGATTCGTTTTTCGAATTCTCTGCCAGCAGAGGGTTCGAAAAACGAATCCTCTGCTGTAACAGGGTTTGAAATTCGAATCCTCTGCTAGCAGAATGTTCGAAAACGAATAACGAACCCCCTTCTAAACGTCAGCTCGCCTAAATGTTATACAGTATTTCCTTCGTATTTGCCTCCCACAATTGTATTTTCAGTGATCGCACCTGATCATTTCGAAACGGGCCACTCAGCACACATTTGAGGAGAAAAGGGCACAACAAACAGGGGCGTACTGGCATCGAATTTACCCGGCAAATACTGAGAGGCCCCCACAGTCCCATACCCATGACTCGGACACCTCTAGCATACCCCTGGCAACATAACAATATACTAAATTTGTCACATTAACCTTATGGGGAATTGATAAAGGACGCTAATTTATAAATCACTGATTATTTATTACCCACCATTTTTAAAGCTGCCCATGACTTGGCCACAATTTCGAATAACTTTGACTTAATAGCCTCATTTGTACTAAAATTTGACAGGTTCTATGTATGCTGTAAGATGAATTGTTCTGCAAATAGTCTTTTTATAACCTCTTTTATCTCCCGAATGAAATTAATAAAAACAAAGCCTTTTGTTTTAAAGACACTCTATCCGTCAACAGATTATTTTTTACGTTTCGCCGTTTTTCTTCTAATCTACTATGAATTTTGGAACACATGTATATATATTCTGAATCGTCTTTTCATGTAGAATAATATATGTAATTTATTTTTTCTAAAACTTGCAGAAAAAAAAATATTTTTAATAAAATACGTTTTTTGACTACCTGTTTTAAAATTGTTACTTCTTCTACGCCATTTATGTAAACTGTACTTATTTTACATCAACGTATAGTACGTTGTGTGATCCGAACATCTTTCATTCATGTTTTTTTTTTGCCTTAGTTGTTTTGCAATATAGTCTTAAAGTTAAAAAAAATGAGAAAAATGAGTTTAATATATGAAATTTCAACTTCTTATAAATATATCTTAAAAACATAAAAAAAGATATAAAAAACTGAATGACCGATTGTTAGTTCCATGCGATGAGATGAAGTGTGCAAACAGACATTTTTATCACATCTTCACTGGGATAAAGATCAATATCTTATTTGTAGGAATTAGAAATTTAAATAAAATCTCAAATTTTTAGCGTTTGAAGTATCCGTAAATAATATCTTCGTCTTATTCCAGTCTTAATGACATACAAGGTAGTCTTATTGTTGGTAATTATGTTTCCTTTGTTCTTTCAAACAAGGTGATATGAACTGAAGTAGTATAGAAAGAGCAGCTTTAAGGAAGGCTTGTTACTATTTATGTAGTGGGGTGCTGTGAGGCGCACCCCACTACATAATAAGGAAGGCTTGTTACTTATTATGTACAGGCGGAGCCATGACCTTTGGCCTTTGTAACTATGGTTGTACAGGTGGCGCCAGTGGTATGATGACGGGATGGGTGATCTGGTTTGATCTGGTTTGTACATAATAAGGAAGGCGGCTCCGGCTGTACAGAATATGGAAGGCGTTGATCCCTTATATTCTTATGGACACAAGTGTTGGTTCGAGTGAGGTGGTTAAAGTAGGGTGAGAGTAATGTTTTGGGTTGTATTCATTCTAGGAATGATTGTTCCCGGAATGAACCGTATACACGGCTGAGAGGATGTTAGTGCATATTATGCATTGACTCGTAAGTTGAAGCGACTAAGCACCGCTAAGATATGTCTATAAATAGCCATGGTGTAGCCCATACGTCAAGACCGGGGTTATCTCCATTTGCCCTTGGACTGTATGACTTCACCAGCGATAGAGATGTACTACGCGTGGGTAGACCTTTGCAATTCGTAATGGGGTGTTGTGCGGTGTTGTAGGGATGTTGTGGGGTGTTGTGGGTGTGGATGGATTGTCCCAGGATGCTAAGCCCGCGTGATTTCGCGAGACGTAGCGAGAATTGGCGAGATGTGGGTGCTGTGTTGAGTGGGTGTGGTTGTGGTGGATTATGGACTGCAGCGTGCACTTGGTTGACCTTGGGCGTGTTGAGACATCGTCAACCCGTGACGACATGGAGTATGATGTCATGGGGTATGACGTCATGAGGTGATGGTGGTGTGATGGGGTGGTGATTACGACACGATCGTCTTCTCAATCCACAGAGGAACGATAGAGTGATTTTAAGTGTGTGGGGTTTCATGTTGGCGTTAACAAAAAAAAATAAAAAATACATCAACCAAGACAGAAGTGCAAAGAAATGTCAAGATTTTCTCTTCTTAAGATGTGGATGGTCCTGAGAAGGACCTTTGGAATAGTTAAAAATAAAAGAACTAAATATAGCAATCAAGACAGAAGTGCAAATACATGGAAAGTCTCATTCGTGAGATATGGGTGGCCCTGAAAAGGGTCTTTGGAATGGTGGTTACTAAAAACCTGTTCACCAGCCACGACTTTCAGGTACAACATTGCTTGTTGAAAGCCATTGTCGGTTGTACTTAGTTGATCGAAAAGCACCTCTCCCATAGGCTACCCTGTAGACAACCTTTCGGTAGCCTGTGGAGGTGGTTCTGGCAACATCGGAAGAACATGAATTCTGCACCTTGGGTCTCCGTGCCCCAGATGAATAGGATATCTCCACCGCAGTACTGACATGCACATGTCGTAGTTGTCCACTTTGACTCTCGGAGCCAGAAATGTACTCCAAATAGAGGTGGGTACCTCCGAGTGTTGGTTGGATGGATGATATAGTTGCTGACCCCTATAATTGTCTCTTCAGCTAAGGCTGTCTCAATCTTCTCTATCTTCTTCGTTATGCAGATCGTGGTGACAGAGAGGTCCGTGATAAGTGATAAAGAATTAAGACAATGGTGCTCCTTTTATAGATACTCATCGGATTGAAAGCAGTGGATTGAAGGGCGCGAACCGCAGAGAAAACATGCTGATCGCTGATTTGTCAACTCACTTGAATTCCTTGAATCCGATTTTTGCACAAAAGTGAACCCATGCTAAATGAATAGACCCAAGCTGTGATTTCTGATTGGTCATTTGAATAGTGGGTGACTGCTGATTGGTCGGTGCTGTTGTTCACAGATCGCTAAGCCAAGAGGTCGCCAAGTAGCTATGATGTCCACAACACCCAGATCACGTAAACGGCAAACCAAGTCGAAAAGAAAATGTCACCAAGTGCGAAGAGCTCCTGTACAAAAAGCATGTCAACGAGCCTATCAACATAATTCGAAGCTGGTCAAAGGGTTAAAGACCAACAAAACACACGGGGAATCGGCCGCAGCCTTTTTTGATAGATTGCTGGGGTATCGATAACAACACACCATACTTTCCATGGTACCAGTATACTATCACACAAATATAGAGTTAAGAGTGCATTTTTGTGCTGAAATCGTATTCAAAGAATTCAAATTCAAAAACAACGATAAATCAACGATCAGCTTGTTCCCTCTGCGGTCCGCGCTTGCTGCATAAAATCACCAGCCTGTCAGAATATTTTCACTCTGCTTCCTGCACTTGAGCCCTCTCTACCTTGCTGACGAACTACCATCCTGCTGACCAGCCCAGCTAACTACCTGACCATGCCAAAACGAGCCAGCAGCACCACCTATACCACCAACGCCATGCCTTCATTCGCGGGGGAGAAGAAGAAGACCAACCTAGCGCGGTTAGACAGCGAGCTCATGCCTCCGCCACGTGCACCATCTGCACCATTGTTAGCTGCACTATCGTCTCCACCCGCCAATGAGAGCATGCTGTCACGTCGAATAAAACTAACGGTCCATCCAAAGGGGTTGAAATTCACGGATATCACCAACGTGTGGGATCTAAGCCAACCTATCTCCATCACTCGAGACGGTTTGGAAAAGTTTAAACAGGCGATGGGCGACTTTGAGTTAGGACGACTCAGCATTCCAGCACAACTCTACGAGGGTGACGAGGACTTGAAGACCCTAGTGACTAAAGTACGTCAAGACTTTGATCTGTCCGGCGATGTACGGATCTCAGACCTATTACAAGGAACACTTTTACATTCACGTCAAGCGATGGATTGTGTACAAAGAAGGTGGTAAACTACCCTTCACACCTCGACAGGACACTGAATGAAGCCTGGGAGATACTCAACTCTACCCAATTCATCGAAGGTGTGGATAAATATCTTACCACCTACCCACCTCGAAGTTGATGAATAACGCTGAACCCCCGATGCGACCCTTAGACTACCACACCACAAAACCAGAGGGTAACACACCGCAGCCCAACCACCTCATCAACAACCTCATCGACTACGTCATCGACCAAGACTCGTGACAAGACATCGCGACAGTTGTATTATGAACCCAACAGTCCAGCAGCGTACAGCGGAGTAGCGGGGCTAGCGGTCCGTGGTCGAGGTGTTAAAGCGTCAAAAGCACAGGTTGTGCACTGGTTAAAAGGACAACAGACGTATACTTTACACTGACCAGCTCGACGTCGCCTTCAACGAAACCGTGTGATCGTTGGGTATATCGACAGTCCTTGGCAAGCGGATTTAGTAGATATTCAAAGCCTTACCAAACACAACAAAGGTTACCGCTATCTGCTCACCTGTATCGATATATTGTCCAAATGCGCATGGGTCGTCCCGATTCGTACCAAAACAGGGCCCCAGTTGATCGACGCCTGTGCGACCATCTTTGCCACCGGGCGTCGACCGTTGTACCTGCAAACACACGAAGGAACAGAATTCCTGAACAAGGCATGTCAACAGTTTTTACAGAAGAACAAGGTGTTGTATTTTAACACCTGGAACGAAACGAAAGCATTCATGGTGGAACGGTTCAATCGCACGTTCAACGAACGTATGTACAAATATTTTACAGCGGCCAGCACTCGACGATACCTCGACGTCGTACCAGCTTTGGTGGAAGGGCACAATGATGCCTATCATCACAGTATTGGAAGGGCTCCTGCACAGGTCACCGTACACCAGCAAGCCGCCGTTCACCAACGTTTTTACGGGGAGATCAACCCGCCACCCAAGCTGGCTAAATTCCAGGTTGGGGATCAAATACATATCAGTAAAGTCAAAGCTGTGTTTGAAAAAACCTACCTACCGAATTGGAATAGGAAATATTTCAAATCAAACAACCGCACACTCGACGCCCTGCCGGGTACACACTAGAAGGTTTAAACGGAGACGTGCTGGCTGGTACATTTCACAAGGCTGAGTTACAACACGTCCCCCCCCCGACGATTATTTCAGGTGGAAAAGATTCTCAAGACGGAAACGCGCCAGCGAAAAACCTACCACAGCACGACGTACACCATCTACCCAGCGTGGACTTGGAATACACAGTTCTTGCAAAGGACCACAACCGCCGTATGTGGTAAATATTATCTGTACTACGCATTACACCGAGCTCGAGGCGTCCCTATGCAGCAGCTCATCTCCCTATTTGAAGGCCCACTGCTCATGAACGACGTCATGGTGTATGCTTTTATGGGTGTCATTTCCTGGTGGATGCCAGGTCCAGTAGGCCCTGTGTACAGTACCAATGTATGGACTGTTCCATTTGATTGTATTGCTGTTGTGTTGAAAAAAAATTGAGTACTCACCAAACATAACATGTGTTTATTTTTTTTTAATTTTTACCCTAGTGTATCTATAGATATATAGATGTATATGTGTGTCCATAGGGTGGGTGTATATAGGGTGTGGGGTCTGTTGTTCAATTGAAAGTGCAAATGTTCCCTTCGTAAGAATTGGGTTGGCCCTAAAAAGGACCTTTGGAACAACCATAGTGGTGGTAAGGGTGGTAAATGGGGAAACATGGGGTGAATGGTGCTAGATAGTAGGCTGAACACTGGCTTGTTGAACGCTTGCTGGTTGACGGCTGCTGGTGGTGTGGTGGTGGTGGTAGGGTGGTTTGTTACAGGTCTTAAATGGTGGTGGATACTCCATCGGCCAAGACCTTTCGTTTCCCGTAAAAAAAGATGAAGGCTGCCTTTTGATGGGTGTATGAACGAATCTCGTTGTCGTGAGCGAAGAGTCGCATCCCTCTGTTGGTTCTTAAACCACTCTGCTGGGTCTAAGGTACGTCGAGGTGGGTCGCCAAGGTCACACCTCCCTCGCCGAACTAGGTTTTAGATCTGAGCGAAGACATCTGTCCCCCACTCCATTCTTCTTTGAACAACCCTGGCGTCGCTTGTCAAAGTCGTAATGGTCACGTTGAGGAAGCCAGCTGTCACGCTCTGCCTCGTATGCATCACGACACTCGAGTTTGACGAGAGATTCCCAATTGGGATGTGAGACGGCCATGTAGGCAGAATCGGTATCCATCTGGCAATACTCCCAGTTACTGCTGTCAAAGTACTTGTCCATGAAATCGTAGTAAAATTCCAGCATGTGTTGTTTGGCGTGTTGATAGAACATGCAGGAAACAGGTACTGGGGTTGTATTGGATCACCTGGTAGATTTTTGTCACCACGAGTCCATGCGTCAGGTACCAACGC
>JAUELC010132881.1:0-11446 GCA_031471745.1 Cryptochiton stelleri
CAATAAATTGCAAATAAGTGGCTTTGTCAGTGGAAGGTGAGTTTAGTTTAGAAACATACAAATTATTTATAAATTTGTCAATTTTAGACCGGCAATTCATAATTTTGCCGTCACAAGGGGGAACATATGAACTATTCTGATGCGGATTATTTTAACCCACGAAAAGCGGTGGGTAAAAAAATGTGGTCTTTTCTGATGCGGATTATTTATGTTTTGTCCATGTAAACGCAAAAATATACCTGATCCGGATCAGAGCTGGCTCAAACACACCAGTTATTGTCCGTGTAACCGCTACTCAATTTTTCGTAGGTCAAAATAAACCGGATCAGAGTAGTTCGCCCTGTTTGTCCGTGTAAACGCAAAATTGTCGTTTGCCGGTCTAAAATAGTTCACCATTAGGTGGTGTTTTGATTTATTTTATTCATGCATGTTTCATATAAAAATAAGACATTAAATGGGAAGTCCGAGATCCGCTTGAAACGTGGTGGTTTACATATAGGCGCTTTCGGCCAAGTACCCATGGTTACAAATTTCATTCAGAAATTCAAACCGAGCGGAATGGATGCAAGATCACATGCACAGCCTTCGTCACATGATACTTTAAATGCTGGGCAAATACCTCATCGCCGTCGAGCGATGGGCGAAGCACACTTCTTGGTAATACACTTATATTTCTAAAGATTAATCGCACTGGCACACTTCTGATTATACTACATGTAATTCGAAATACAGCTTGTCTAAGTTGCATACATGATAGTGGATCGAACAAAATGTCGTATTTGTCGCAATCTTCCTTAAAATCGTACATGCTCATGCGTGTGACCGAAAAACACTGTTATATTCAACCCTGTAACATCTATCTCCTTTATTGATGTACATTATATTACTAGAGCTGTAGAACCAAGTAGTAAAGCTTCGTGTTGATAAACAAGAAAGCCTTATATCCGGCAGTCTACTTAATCAATCAAGATCGCGCGGGATATTGTTATTGTAACAGCGTCCTCCGCGAAAAGGATTAATTTATAAATGACTCTATCCATACACGAGCTATCTAACACAACGGACAACACCAGATATCTATCAAATGTACTCAGTTTAAAAAGTACTTTGGAAATCAACGTCCATTGAAAGAGCTGTATATTTAAAATATAAAACAAATATAACAGAAATTAGACAAATAAGCATATATATTTGGAATTATATGTCATGTTGAAACTCGAAAAACCATTCTGATCTCTAGATATAATGAAGATGTATTTGTCGTTTATACATAAGCCTTTTTTAAATGTAGATAGAAAGTCAGAATTAACATAAGTTAAGATGCTGATTGCCTCCGCCTATGATCCGAAAACTGATCAAAATGCTCTCCCTGCCCAGAACGAATTGTGATAAGCAGCACGTTAAAGCTCATAACAAGTGAAAACATTGAAGAATATGGAGAGGTGTGTAAGTGAAATACATATCAATTTAAATGTTCTAGCCCGGATCCTGTATCATAGCCGAATCTTTTTAGTTCGCTAATTTAATGCAAACGGGGAAAAACTTTATCTAATGTTCAAATATATTTTATAAATAGGGACTAATACGCAAACCTCTACGGGGATTCGAGAGCTTCTTTATCTCTCTAAGTGTCATCTCCGTACAAAACATAACACTACCATTCATCGCTATTTAAGTTTATTGATTAGACCAAGCTTTTAGTAAGCTGTGAGATCGAAATGTGCATTCATTGGAAGCTACCATGAGACACCATGTGTTGGACGCATGTTTATAAATAACTGCTGGACCCCAGGATTGTTTGTTTAATAGATTGGTGTTTAACGTCCTGCTGCTAGATGGTATTTCACTTATACGACGACGGATTATACATGCTCTTCTTACTTTGCCCTACTAAATACGGTGGAAAGCCGGGAAGGAAATCTCGTATAAACCACCAACCGCGTTTACCGAAGTCACCTTGTGTGACTCCCTCATATACCTGTGGCAAACTGGGGGACTCGAACCGTAACGGTAAAACGGAGGAGGATCAGCAGTCCGACACGCAAACCCCTGAGCCATGGCGCGGACGCTAGACCCCAGGAAGGTGAGCCGCTGTGTGATTGCATTCTGCCTGTCAGAACTCATCTGCCAGACTTCGCCTATAAAGGTATCTATGCGCCATCTAGTTTGCCCCAAAACTGGTTCTATAGCGTCGACTCCCGGAATATTGGGAGAAATAAATGCAAAAATGGCGCGGAGATACGCACGGATTAGATTCGGACATCTCCGTCGTAAAACCGAAGCTAAGCTAAGTGAACCATGATTGGCTGTGTGATTGATGTAACTCGAATGTGCTCGGACTAAACACTCTTAGTAAACTATTACAAGTTCATATACAGACGCAGATGTTTGATGTAAAAGGTTAATCTGAGAGTTATATTTAGTATGTAGATCCACACGTTTCTTACATAAGTGGTTCTGATATTTATATACACTATGTGGATCCATACGTTTCTTACATAAGTGGTTCTGCTATTTATATAGACTATGTAGATCAATACGTTTCTTACATAAGTGGTTCGGATATTTATACAGACTGTGTAGATCCATACGTTCCTTACATAAGTTGTTCTGCTATTTATATAGACTATGTAGATCCATACGTTTCTTACATAAGTAGTTCGGATATTTATATAGACTGTGTAGATCCATACCTATCTTACATAAGTGGTCCTGATATTTATATAGACGATGTAGATCCACACGTCTCTCACATAAGTTGTTCTGCTATTGATATAGACTATGTAGATCCATACGTTTCTCACATAAGTGGTTTTGATATTTATATTGCCTACGCTTGTACAAACGTTTTTCAGATAAGTGGTTCTGATATTTGTATACACTATGTAGATTCATACGTTTCTTACATAAGTGGTTCTGATATTTATATAGACTATGGATATCCATAACTTTCTTACATAAGTTGTTCTGCTATTTACACAGACGATGTAGGTCCATACGTTTCTTACATAAGTGGCTCTGATATTTGTATACACTATGTAGATCCATACGTTTCTGGCATAAGTGGTTCTGATATTTATATAGACTATGGATATCCATACCTTTCTTACATAAGTTGTTCTGCTATTTATACAGACGATGTAGATCCATACGTTTCTTACATAAGTGGTTCTGATATTTATACAGACGATGTAGATCCATACGTTTCTAACATAAGTGGTTCTTATATTTATATAGACTATGTAGATCCATACTTTTCTTACATAAGTAGTTCTGATATTTATATAGACTGTGTAGATCCATTAGTTTCTTACATAAGTGGTTCTGCTATTTATACAGACGATGTAGATCCATACGTTTCTCACATAAGTTGTTCTGCTATTAATATAGACTATGTAGATCCATTCGTTTCTTTCATGAGTGGTTCTGATATTTACATAGACTACGCATACACAAACCTTTTCTCACGTTAGTGGTTCTGATATTTATATAGACTATGTAGATCCATACGTTTCTTACATAAGTGGTTCTGATATTTATATAGACTATGTAGATCCATACGTTTCTTTCATAAGTGGTTCTGATATTTATATAGACTATGGATATCCATACGTTTTTCAGATAAGTGGTTCTGATATTTATATACACTATGTAGATACTTACGTTTCTTACATAAGTGGTTCTGATATTTATATAGACTATGGATATCCATAGATTTGTTACATAAGTGGTTCTGATATTTATATAGACTATGTAGATCCACACGTTTCTTACAAACAGTAAGTGGTTCTGATATTTATATAGGCTATGTAGATCCATACGTTTCTTACATATGTGGTTCTGATATTTATATAGATTATGTAGATCCATACGTTTCTTACAAAAGTGGTTTTGATATTTATATAGACTATGTAGATCCATACGTTTCTTACATAAGTGGTTCTGATATTTATATTAACTACGCATGTACAAACGTTTTTCAGATAAGTTGTTTTGATATTTATATAGACTATGGATATCCATACGTTTCTTACATAAGTGGTTCTGATATTTATATAGACTATGGATATCCAGCCGTCTCTCACATAAGTGGTTCGTTTATTTATTTAGACTATATAGATCCATACGTTTCTCACATAAGTGGTTCTGATATTTATATAGACTATGGATATCCAGTCGTCTCTCACATAAGTGGTTCATTTATTTATTTAGACTATATAGATCCATACGTTTCTCACATAAGTGGTTCTAATATTTATATAGACTATGTACAACCATACGTTTCTCACATAAGTGGTTCCTATATAATGCCTCAGATATTATATTCTAAGAAACTTAGAATATCTAATTATCCAAAACCGTCTTGTTTAAATTGGCTTCGTGTGCCAGACATATCCTAAAATATCCTGTATGCCTGGGCATCTATAAAACAGAGGAACTTCGGCAAAATTTGTCAAGAGCCGGGTGAAGGAAGCCTTCGTCCATAGATAGATATGACGATAAAATATTTGGTTTGGATAAAATATTTTAGCGTTATCTTGCAAAGGAAATGATTGAAAGTTATTATCATAGATATCATCTTTGGCGAAGTTTTCGTCACCAACAAGAAATGTATGAAGGTTGTGCGGCCGGTGGTTCTGACAGCATTGGGTACATTGTGGCGTCATCGTTGTTACGTTGTGGCGCACAGTGGAGGGAACTGACGCACCTTCTGTTGTGCGAATTCGAGAGGTCGATACGTAATGGGCAGGTCGACTTTTTTGTTTACCTTTTTGGGATCTGTAAAAGATGATTCTCTGCGAGTCAGAGTTAATTTTTAATATGTTTTGTCTATAGAATTTTAACGAGATTTGTACAGTTTTCTATCATGTTTAAGGGTCGTGACGTTATAGCCACATGAGATAAGCAGGTCTTGTCTATAGGATATAGGATCGTAGATCCGTGATATGTCTCACAGCCTAGACTGCTGTGTAGTACAAAAAAAAAGATAAAAGAAGATATCATAGATAGATTGGCACATTGAAATTAATTCAGGAGGTTACCTAGTATTAGTTCATACAATATATACCACAGATAGATTAATAAACTTAAATAAATTCTGGATAAAGCTTCATTGTTTTTAATTTCATAACTTAGATAGCATAGATAGATTAACAAACTGAAAGGAATTCAGGGTAAAGTTTCCTGAAAAGTCCACCCTTCTTTTTAAGTAACAATTAAGTAATGTCCTTTAACTAGAAAATGAACACAGTCAAGACAACATTTTTGGAAAATGCTGTGTAGAGTCTCTCTACTCAGACTCACTTTTTTATGTTTTTTTTCCCTCTTACAAACTAAAAGGAATTTAGGATAAAGTTTTCTGTTTGCTTCATGTTTAACGCCGTACCGTAAAATATTCACTTACATGAAGGCGATGTCAATGTTAATGACGGAGGACACTACCCTGACTCTAGCAAGTCACTTGTTATTTTCCCACAAACGGAGGTTTTCCAACGTTGTCGAGTGCTGTTCGCACAACATTGATGAGAATAAAATCGGTACCTTCGGTTGACTGATGCTGGCACTAAAGCGGCCTCATATATACACCTGTGATTACTATTATGGGATTGAAATTCAATATTAGACCAAAATGTAGAGCAAAATCTCTTATAGATGGACTTTATTACTGTTACTGATAGTTGTAATGGACATATACAGAAAGACAGAGACGTTTTGTCTTTAAATCTTCCAATTACGAATGAAGAGCTGTGGAAAACTTTAAATGAATCGTATGTGGACAACAGTAGTTTCCATTATAACAAATACTGGCTTATCGATTAAGGAGTTAGCTAGACCAACACTTGTGAACCAACATTTTGATCATGTTCATATAATTTGTCAGTGGCAGGGGCAACCATACGTAATAATGCTTATTATTATTGTAATGACATAATGAAGGATCCTGTTTTCGTCATCTATCTGATTTTTTTTGCCATAAAAATGCCCATAGAAACAATTCCCCAGCGTCCATTCATCGCCACTATTTCTCGGAGGGACTACAGGCATTCCTCTTTCAGAAAAAAAATCGCTTTGTTCCTTAATCCCAAATAACGTTTAGAATGCATGTGGGTGAGTTCCAGATCAAGGATTTAACCTTGGCCTCTGTCAACCTTGACATTTCCTTCAGACTAGCGCTCTAAACAGTCTTGAAAGTCTTGAATCTTTTAAGTAAAGTAATTTTTTCAGTAAGTAAAAATACCATGGTTATATGGCTTTATTTTATGTAACATGCTTGGACTGAACATTTCAGATTTGTTCCAAACAATCAAGTCTCGTCTGAACGCCTCGACATTTTTTTCCTTGGTATTTCTACATAATGTCTTTGAGCAAAATTAAGCGTAAATCCATTACCAAGATAGTTTTTATTTACTGCAAATGTAAATAATCACGGAACGATAGTCTAGCTTTCCGTGGACATATGAAATGACAACGATGCCCTTCATGTAGAATTCTGGCGCCATTTTTGTTTCTGACTATATCATATGGCATTGAGACCGCTTTAGATTATCCGAGGTTATCCTTTGCGCTTGGTATTGGTTCAGCTGCTTTTAAAATTCGTCACTGCACTTTAACATGATAACATTCTTGAGTTATTGATCTCTTGAAATGTGAGGATTTTTTTTTTAATTGTGGATCCCATAAATTCAATGAATGTTATTTATTTAATCCACAAATAATTGTTTCATGCCCTGCTTAGAGGTCAAGCTAAAATAGGCTCAGTAGTCCCTTAGCATCCATGCCTTTTATCGATCGTCTACAATCTGTGAATAATTCCGGCACTTTGACGGCTCATACAAATGCTGTACTTTACCACGAACGCCTCCCCGATTTTCGCTGTCAAAGACCACATTAACAGTTAATATTTTCCCATCAAGTTTGAATAATATCCGATTATAGCTGGCGAACATCCCGTTAAATTGAGATGTGCTTTCCTGACTAAGGCGTTAAGGCTGCGACATGTAATGGAAAAACTATTTAGTAAAAAGCATTTTGAGTATGTTGTGAAAGATCTGAGAAAGACTTTTAGTATTGAAACGTTCTTCAGCGGATATTGTTTACAGTTTACATATGGGATTAAACTTTCAGTGTATGAGTGTATCCTGAAACTTGTAATAAACCGATTTGATATTTATGTGTGTTTGTGTGATTTGTTTGTTTGATTGGGGTTTAACGCCTTACTTAAGGTTATTTTACTCATATGACGGCGTGCCAGCCCAATGGGTGAATGAAACCACCCCGACGTTACTGGCAACTAATATTAACAAGACACAAGGCAATCACAGGATATAACAGGACGCCACGAACCGATTGGCTTCGTGTTGCCCCTTTACTCTGAGAGCACCAGGGAAACAGGAAGCTCCCTCCAACCGCCCGCGTGTGTGTGATATTGGAAGTCTTGTTTATAGACCTCGTGCAAGATGTGTGCAGTTTACAAAGAGTTAGAATTCCGTAAGTGGATTGAATTCAATTAAATACCGTTTTAATATAATTTGAGAGGCTTGTCCAACATACTAGATTCCAGAAACAGGTATAAGAATGAACGTTCTGTAGAACAATGACTTTTTTAAATATGAATTATTATGAACTATGATACCTAATCATGCACAAAGTTTTAGTACATTTTCCTGATATTGTTGATATATCGACAAACCCCGTTAACTCCTTGTTGTAAAAACTACGCGGGCATCCTCTGTCTGAAACGTCACAGTGTATGGATATCGACGAAACAAAGTCCACGCTCGCTCACACTTAAAAAAAACCCCACATTTTAACGTTATTTGGCAATCCTCTGTGCGACATAACCTGTTAGGTATGTAGGCCAACGCGCCATTTTGTTTCCCAAAGCTGACTCTTCAACCTCAAATCTTGAAAAACAAGAGAAATGCAGGGTTGTGTTGGTTCACATATATTACAATAATTATATAATTTTATAGAAATGGATTTCAACGAAATCAGCCGAAAATTATTAGGCCTATCTTTTGAGTATAAATACGAGCTTGCTAAGGAGTAAGCCAGACCAAGAATTGAAAACTTGCATGTAGGCTATGTTAAGATAATCCGCCACACCCGTGGTTGTTAAGTTGTATCGAACAGATTACGCGAAATCAATCAATATTATTTAGGAAACTAACTCACATAAATCATCATTTCTGAGCAAAATCAATCAAAAATCTTTATGATCAGTCTATGTTGTCTTCATGTGATCAACTTTTTTCTTTTTTTTAAAGTACAAAAAAAAGTAGAGGCAATTGTGCTTCACCGATTCATGTGTCTATATACAGACGCCAATGAACTATCTAGCTTAACTCACAAGGGGCTAATGATAAGTTCTGATCCGTGTACAGAATGATTTATGCTATAGTGTTATTTTGCAACTTGACTATAAAAGGACTATTTTAGGCTTTGTTACTGGCAGCCCTAGTTATTTGGTTCAAGTGCTATTTTGTGGCACAGTACAGACTGTAACTAACTTAACGTCTGGACGCACCTTAAACGTACCGAATGCGCTGAATTCTGACGCAGCCAATACTTTAGGCGCCGGTTAGCGCGACTCACATGCGTCTGCTCTGCCGCTCATTTTAAAGACAAACTCGATCATAAAACCATCAAAACGAATCTGCTCTACATGTACATGTAGGAGTAATATACTTTTCCCCACGAAGCGTTTGCAAAAACGTATAGATGCAATTTTGTTTTTTATTTCCACACGACTGATACGCGCCAGAACGCGGACTGGCGCGATTCGTGCTTCGCTTTAGGCGAGTTGTTGTTTTTGTTCCAGTCGCGTTAAAGGTTAAGTTAGTTCTAGTCTGTACTGTAAAACGTCAACGTAAGAAAGATTATATGATCTTTGCCAAATGGAAAACTTGGTGAAAGAGCTCTGATCAAGCATCTGCAGAAACAGAGCCTAGCACCAAATGCTATCCATGATGGTGTGATGGCAACATCCGGACAGGATACCCTTTCTTATACCACTGCTTAAAAATATACAGCGGAATTTAAGCTAGGTGTAGGGAACCTTGAAACAGTCGGTAGACCTCGTATATCCTCGGCCGGCCGGAAGTGGATGGGATGATACTTTGGCTCGCTTGTTATGATAACCCTTTTTTTATGTTGTTGTAGTACTGTTGCCCCCCAAAAAGTGGGCTGCTGAACGAATCGTCAATATTTTACGCTTTACTGGCTTAAAATTAAACATAGAAAAATAAGTTGTCGCAGCACCGATTCATGTCAAAGCCAGTTAGAGAAACTTCATGCGTAGAATCGGGAATAAAACACGTAGTCTATACTGCACATAGCGGTAGTTTCTTAAGCCGGTCAACATGATGGCTTGTCCATACCTTAGAGTTAAAGTAGCGATTAACGGGAGACGGATTTAATTGTCTATGGATATTATGGCCTTGAAGGCCATCCGCCCAAAAAAGCCTGTCACTGCAAAACTGTTGAAGCGGTTGAGAGAATTCAGGACAAGGTAATTAGTGACGGACGAATCACAGAGCGACGTATTGCCACCACAGACGTCCACAGTTGGGACAAATCATGATATTTTACCTTCTAAAACTATACATCTTCCCCAACAGCTGATCTTGGTTGTTCTCGTGGCTAATCTACTAACAATTTATTGGTCCCACCCATTTCGTATTAATTGTTAATCCCTGAATTCGGATAGTGGCCTTCAACTTATCGACTTTGTCTATGCACGTCCCTGTGTTATCGATCGTCCGAGTTTTCTGGAGAAAATAGGCGTCACCAAATGTCAATATTTAGTATTAAAGTCACAGAACAGATAAAGTGTCTTGGATTAATTTGCTGATTAAGTCCTACTGAAAGAGACTGTTCTTTAATCTACTTGTCTGATAGATTATCTATGCTATGCCACGAATCCTAGTATGTGACAGGTAATTGACCCACTTTTCTCTGAACAACTCCCCGATTTCGGCCGTCAAAAATAAATTACTAGTTAATAGTGTCCCACAAAGGTTTAATCGTGTCCGATTGTGTCTGGTACATTTCCTACGAATTTAAAATGCTTTAATGAAACAAACACAAGCTGCAATGGAAACTTGATCGTTTAAGCTGTCAAGGAAACACCTGCTGGCAATGTTTTTATATTTTTTTTATATATATATAAATGAAGAGAGATAAATTTGCTTGCCTCGATCAGGAATCGAACCTGGGACCTTTGGGTTACAGACCCAACACTCCACCGACTGAGCTACGGAGGCTCACGATAGAACGCTTCCCGAATTCTAACCCAGTGAAGACTGCAATCCACTGTCTACATAAATCACTTACACAGGGACGCTAAAGTAGCATATTTTTTTATCTAGATATTATTATATGGTAACTAATATAAATTAATAAATGTCGTTTCTTTTCTGGAAATTGTTATGTACCTAAAATAAAAATAAACAATTTATTGAAGACTTATACAACTGAATGACATCGATCGTTGAAAACGTAACCTTACGGTAGGCCTAAAAATATGAACGTTCAAATCAATTGTTCCTAATTTGTCATTACTGATATAAAAGGCCTGTCTTTATAACCCTCAGTTCAGTTGCCTGCTGGTGTTGTCTTTTACAAATGGTGCTCAAAGTTTTACTTTTAAGTGTACAATTTGCCTTTACATACATGGTTTATCGTGTTATACTTCTGAAAGGTCACGGTTGTTTTGTCTTACGTTCTCATTTCTTAAGAAATGAGGGTGTTACGTTAAATTACGTTTGGCGTTAATACTACATTCCATCGTGTTCATTTATTGGGTTGCATAAGCTATGCGACCTCTAGACTACATTTACGGGTTACACAGCCTTATGGGAGTCATTCAGGGTCATATAGCCTGCGGAAATTGTCAATAACAAAATTATGATCTGCAAGCATCGGAAACAGTCAATAGCGTTGTAAAAAATGGGCTTCAAACTTGGTTCCGATATTTTCATGCTATAAAATGAAGCGATTTGGAGGCAGACACGATGACCTATATGATGTTCTTGACAATCAATTCTCGATTTGTTTTATTTCAATTTTTATTAAATTTAGAAAACGTCGAATTAGAGGCGGACATGTTTTTTTTATTATTATTATAATACGTGAGTGGTTTCAACTGCAAGAGTGATGCCTTTTTTTTAAATAATAACGAAAAAATCGACAAATAATCATAAAATTTAACTTTACATAGCCAAAATATGATGACAAATCAGGAATGACTTGCATAAAAATTATGAAGTAATTATAAGGAATGGATTTAACACCAGGGAGTAATAAGTATATTGTAATACAGCTAATGTTAGCCATCTTGACCGTGACTATCTCAAGAGCCCCTGTAGTGATCTAAGATATACACAGATATACATAATAATGTCCCGGGTCCCGAATCCCGGTGGAGGCAAGCAAATTGTTCTCT
>JAUELC010132991.1:8058-26173 GCA_031471745.1 Cryptochiton stelleri
TTTTTAAAACCCTCTGCTACCAGAAGTTTCGTTTTGCAAGCTGCGAATCCGATTCGATTTTCAAACCCTCTGCTGGCAGAGATTTGATGTTCGATAAGCGAATCATCAGCTAGATAGATCTATCTGTTTACACTAACATTTTTTAAATGGTGGTTTTCACTCTTTTATACTTAATCTGGTAGTTCACACAGAGGAATGGAATCTACATATCAAATTTTCTAATATAAAATTGTTGCTTACTTAAGTGACTGTTAGCCACAGCCCGCCTGGTACTATCTATCGGTTTAGACTAACTGTTTTTAAACGGTGGATTTCTGTCTTTTACAAGAAAATCTGGTACTACACACACAAACGAATGGAATCTACATGTCAACTTTTCTTATGTACATGTGTTGATTGCTTAAACGTTATTTCACTCATATGTCAGTTTGATAATGATATTGACATGTGAGATAACTGATTTTATGCATGGGTATGCCATGATTGAAATTTGCTTATATGTTAATAAATTTAAGGATTTATGTGCGGTCTAAAATGTTACCATTTTAAATATATATATTTGTTTGATAACGCTCTTGTAGAAAGAGGCAGGTTGGTTGAGTAGTCCAGGTGATTGACATTCATCTCTGGAGGTCTGATGCCTCAAACTGAGGTTAACTAGTTTGTGACCCCCTGTCAGACTTGTGTACCACTACCCGCTACAATAACAACGAATGGAACTTGTAAAAATGAAATTTTTTGATTGATTTGTTTTACAAAAAGTATGTCTTACTAATTTTGTCAGATTGTATAAAGTATTAGAGATCAGTGGTAACAGAACAAGACGATAACGCGTGTAATAAAATTTTTGGTTCATTCTGAATACTGTTTAACCGATCACCAACTTATCAACAGTCGGCTCGTAGCCCAATATTTGTGGGTACGTGTGGGTGCAATTGTGAACTTGCGATTTTAGTGAGGTACTTGTGGCTTTATTAGGGTAATTGTGGCTTTAGTGCGGCACTTGTAAGACACATGCTTACCCACAGCAGTGATGTCGCAGATAGGCGGTATGTTTGTGACGTTTGTGGGAAAGGGTACAGATTTCTGTCCATTCTGGAGACTGTGCGAGAAGGAATTTAAAACAAAACAATCTGTACGAGTTCATATGAAAAGTCACAACCCTGACACACCTTTCCACTGTGACCAGTGTGATAAAAAATTTAAACTAGACAGGCATTTGAAGAACCATGAACAGACTCACAGAACTGATACGGCTATCAAGTGTACAATCTGTGACAGAGGATTTAATACAAAGGATGGTCTGAGAGGTCACATGTATTCCCACAGCACAGAACGACCACACCAATATCAACTGTGTTCTGAAGCATTTAAAACTGGAGGTGGTCTTCAAACGCACATGAATTCTGTGCACTGTAATGAAAGAGCTTTCAAATTCGATATATGTGAAGTGGGATTTAAGACTAATGACGGTTTGAATAGACACAAACTAATTCATAGCGACAACAAGCCTTTCAAATGTAGTCTGTGTAATAAACGGTTTAGATTAAAACAGAACATGAAAGAGCATATGGCTACCCATGTACCCGATAGACCTTTTAAGTGTGAACTATGTGACAAAGGCTTTAAAAATAATCAACAGCTTCAAAGGCATATTGTCATCCATAGCGACGAACGTCCACATCAGTGTAAACTTTGCCATAACGGGTTTAAGACGCAAAACGCACTCGGAAAACACATGGTCACTCATGTATCTGAGCGACCACATAAATGCACTGTTTGTAATATTAGATTTAAAACTGTCAGAAATCTTACATTACATATGGTCAGCCATTCTACTGATTATCCACACAAGTGTACATCCTGTGACAAAACATTCAAATGTAAACGCGGATTAAAAGCTCATACAATCGTCCATACTGACGAACGTCCTTATAAGTGTAAACTGTGTGGTTTTCCATTTAAAACTGAAATAAATTTAAAACGACACATGTTAAGTCATACTGACGAGAAGCCCCTTGAATGCAAACTATGTGAGGAGAGATTCCGGCGACATATGAGTACTCATACAACTCTCACTTAGACCTCAACAGTAAGTAAACGTCGGGAGTTTGTTAATAAAAAGAAGTTTGGTGTGATTCGTTTCATAGATAGTATTAACAGCTGATCAATTGCAAATTGATTTTGTATCGCCAGAAAAAATAGAGTGCATTTCTAGTGGTTTATTTATCAAAGTACAATAAATATAACACCAAATTAATTATTTTTTCTAATAAAATAGACCTTGAGCTGAAAACCTGCGTCTCGTTTTTTCGAAATTTTGCTTAGAACCATCACACTATAACTTTTTGTCTGTCCAACCATAGGAAATCGTAAAAAAAATCAATCTTTTGAAACACATTAAAACAAATCTAGGACGTACTTACAAAAACCGTGGCATTTTGTTATTGCTCCCATTGTGCTATTTCAAATGCCACAAATTTGAAGTCTCTACGATGAAGAGTTTTCCAGAAATAAACCAGTTTCTATGTAGAATCAGTCAAAATCTGAAGTGGCAGAAATTGCCATTTTAAGTATGGCGTGTAAAATTAGCCCCTTTCCTTTTAATATATCTCGATATACCCACAAAGATTTCCTTTTTTTGACGTAGAATATTTGTATGTAGCGATTTATCAATATTTCTATGGCAATAATTAGGTACACTTTATTGATAATCTTTTATCACATTGTAGAATAGTTGTATGTAACGATTTATCAGTATTTCTATTGCAATAATTAAGTACACTATATTGATAATCTTTTATCACATTGGAAAATAGTTGTATGTAACGATTTATCAGTATTTCTATTGCAATAATTAAGTACAATATATTGATAATCTTTTATCACGTTGTAGAATAGTTGTATGTAACGATTTATCAGTAGCTCAGTTGTAATAAATAATATACCTTTGCTTGTTTTGTATTACAGTGTAGAATGTTTATATGCAACGATTGTTCTTGTTGAATATCTATCTTTTTTCCAAGCCATTATAAAGATTTGTCTTAAGTGAAAATAAAATATTTATCTATTCAATATGTCCGCATCACGTTAATATCAGTTGATGAAAACTATATGGGAATATCATGCAAGGATGCCTGGATAGGGGACTAATTTCAAATTTCAAGCAATTTCTGAATTAAGCGAAAAAAAATGAATTTCAGATTGCATTGTGGAATGTTCTAACACTTGTAAAATGTATCCAAATCCTGACCTACATTCTTCCAGATGTAAAATGTTAATCTAGACCAGTTGAAAAGTGGCTGTTGTTTCAATGAGTTTAAGATTTGCACATTGATTTTTATGTTGAAGGTTGACCTTCAGGCAAATACATACCTCTATGACTTAATAGCTGGTATGCATTTGTATTTAGGGTCAACAGAATCTTCTTCTTTCTAAGTCTAAAACCGTTTCTGATCTCAAATGACCATTGTCATTATGTAGTCCTTGGACAACACATGGCCACTCATGAACTGTCTGAAATTTTGGAGTACAAATTGATCTGAATCCTTTTGGACTTAATCTAATTAATCCCTCTGTTGTTTTCAAACCTATTCTACTTATGTTTCGCCAACCTGACATTGTGAAATAAAAACAATAGATGTTGGCAAAACGAGACATCACACTTGTGTTGTGTGTCATGGTTTGTGAGTGTCAATCAGCAACGCTCTACCACACAGCAGTCACATGTATTTGTGTTTAAGCAGAGAGATTTCTCTCGGCCCATTCTGGCACATATAAGAATATCCTTTGACTCAAGGAAATAATCTAACGTCTATGTTTTGGTGCCATTTATTTTTCAACTCGAGTCCTACAGTCCAAACGGCTTATTTCATTGAACTGTGGATTCACGGGCAATCACCCGCATTGGACGGTTTTGTGCCCTTAGTTGACATAGAAAACACGATATAGGTGTCACGGGTAATAAAACCTTGATTTAAGATTCTTTTTTTTTACAAAAACGAAAAAAAACACAACATATATATATATTGAAAAATAGTGAATGATATGTGCATACACATACAATTTGTCTAATACAATGTTGCACTAAATGTCCGGCAGACAATTAAATGCTAAGTTTGGCTATCGTTAGAGGATATAAACCAATCGTGTGCTAAAACAGTCGTTTTTAAAACCCTCTGCTACCAGAAGTTTCGTTTTGCAAGCTGCGAATCCGATTCGATTTTCAAACCCTCTGCTGGCGGAGATTTGATGTTCGATAAGCGAATCATCAGCTAGATAGATCTATCTATTTACACTAAAAAATTTTAAATGGTGGTTTTCACTTTTTTATACTTTATCTGGTAGTTTACACAGAGGAATGGAATCTACATATCAAATTATCTCATATACAATTGTTGCTTACTTAAGTGACTGTTAGCTACAGCCCGCCTGGTACTATCTATCGGTTTAGACTAACTTTTTTTAAACGGTGGATTTCTGTCTTTTACAAGAAATTCTGGTAGTACACACACAAACGAATGGAATCTACATATCAACTTGTCTTATGTACATGTGTTGATTGCTTAAACGTTATTTCACTCATATGTCAGTTTGATAACGATATTGACATGTGAGATAACTGATTTAACATGTTACCTCAGTAATATGAAGTAACGTGTTGAATCAGTTATCTCACATTTAATCCACATGCCTGCCATGTTACAAAGCTGAATTGTAGTAAATTAATCAACATTTAATTTTTTAAAGTATTGACCTAATGATATCAAACTGTGTTTAGCTCAAGCCTTTTTATGAACTAGCGATTCTCTATGATTTCCGTTTAGTTATCTAATTGGTCTAATGCTAATGTTAAGTTAGGCATACTATTTATACTGACTGTGACAAATTTTGTAGGCAATACTGATTTGATATGTACAATTTATGAGACAAAACAGCTAGAAAACATGCATGGGTATACCATGATTGAAATTTGCTTATATGTTAATAAATTAAAGGATTTTGGTGCCGTCTAAAATGTTACCAATTTAAATATATATATTTTTTGGATAACACTCTTGTAGAAAGAGGCAGGTTGGTTGAGTAGTCCAGGAGATTGACATTCACCTCTGGAGGTGTGATGCCTCACACTGAGGGTCGCTAGTTTGTTGCCCCCTGTCAGTCTTGTGTACCACTACCCGCTCCAACAACAACGAATGGAACTTGCAAAAAGGTATAAAGTATTAGAGATCAGTGGTAACAGAACAGGACGATAAAAAGTGTAATAAAATTTTAAAAAATTACTGTTTGAATGCTTATTCACTAATTTTTAACACGTTTACGAAACATTTTGGTTCATTCTGAATACTCTTTAACCAATCACCAACTTATCAACAGTCGACTCGTAGCCCAATATTAGTGGGTACGTGTGGGTGCAGTTGTGAACTTGCGATTTTAGTGAGGTACTTGTGGTTTTATTAGGGTAATTGTGGCTTTAGTGCGGCACTTAGGGTTTTAGTGGGGTAGTTGTGGTTTTGATTGGGTACTTGTGTTTTAAGTGGAATACTTTTGGTTTTGGTGGGTTAATTGTGGTTTTAGTGTGGTACTTTTGGATTTAGTGCGGTACTTGTGGTTTTGGTGAGGTACTTTTGGTTTTGGTGTGGTACTTGTGGTTTTAGTGGGATACTTGTGGTTTTAGTGGGGTACTTGTGGGTTTAGTGCGGCACTTGTGGTTTTAGTGCGGTACTTGTGGTCTTGGTGGGGTACTTGTGGTTTTAGTGCGGTACTTGTGGCTTTAGTCCGGCACTTAGGGTTTCAGTGCGGTACTTTTAGGTTTGGTGGGGTACTTGTGGTTTAAGAAGAATCTTGTGGTTTTAGTTGTATATTTGTGGTTTTGGGGGGATACTTTTGGTTTAAGTATAATAAGTTTGGCTTTATTGGGATAATTGTGGTTTGAGTGAGGTACTTGTGGTTTTAGTGGGGTAATTGTGGTTTTAGTGAGGTACTTGTGGTTTTAGGGGTTTTAGTGAGGTACTTGTGGTTTTGGTGAGGTACTTGTTGTTTTAATGGGGTACTTGTGGTTTTAGTGAGGTACTTGTGGTTTTAGTGTGGTACTTGTGGTTTTAGTGTGGTACTTGTGGATTTAGTGCGGTACTTGTGGTTTTAGTGAGGTACTTGTGGTTTGAGTGTGGTACTTGTGGATTTAGTGCGGTACTTGTGGTTTTTTTGGGGTACTTTTGGTTTTGGTGGGGTACTTGTGGTTTTAGTGGGGTACTTGTGGTTTTAGTAGGGTATTTGTGGTTTTGGTGGGGTACTTGTGGTTTTATTGCAGTACTTGTGGTTTTAGTGCAGTACTTTTGGTTTTGGTGGGGTTCTTGTGGTTTTAGTGGGGTACTTGTTGCTTTAGTGCGTCATTTAGGCTTTTAGTGCGGTACTTTTGGTTTTGGTAGGGTACTTGTGGTTTAAGTAGAATCTTGTGGTTTTGGTGGGGTACTTGTGGTTTTCGTGGGGTACTTGTGGTTTTGGTGGGGTAATTGTCGTTTTAGTTAGGTACTTGTGGTTTTGGTGGGGTACTTGTGGTTTCAGTGGGGTACTTGTTTTTTTAGTCGGGTACTTGTGGTTTTGATGGGATACTTGTGTTTTAAGTAGAATAAGTTTGGTTTTAGTTGGATAATTGTGGTTTTAGTGAGGTACTTGTAGTTTTAGTGGGGTAATTGTGGTTTTAGTGAGGGTCTTGTGGTTTTAGTGGGGTACTTGTGGTTTTAGTGGGGTTCTTGAGGTTTTAGTGGGGTACTTGTGATTTAGTGCGGTACTTCCGATTTTGGTGGGGTACTTGTCGTTTTGGTGGGGTAATTATGGTTTGAGTGAGGTACTTGTGGTTTTGATGGGGTACTTGTGGATTTTGTGAGGTACTTGTTCTGTTAGGGGGCACTTGTGGTTTTGGTGCCATACTGGTGGCTTAAGTAGAATACTTTTGGTTTTGGTGGGATAATTGTGCTTTTAGTGAGGTACTTGTGGTTTTAGTGGGGTATTATGGTTTTGAGAGGGGTACTTGTGGTTTTAGTGGGGTACTTGTGGTTTTAGTCGGGTACTTGAGGTTTTAGTGGGGCACTTGTGGTTCTGGTAGGGTACTTATGGTTTTAGTGGGGTACTTGTGGTTTTGTTGGGGAACTTGTGGTTTTGGTGCGGTACTTATTTTAGTAGGGTACTTGTGGTGTTATTGCAGTACTTGTGGTTTTAGTTCGGAACTTTGGTTTTAGTGGGGTACTTGTGGTTATAGGAGGGAACGTGTTGTTTTAGTGGGGTACTTTTGTTTTAGTGGGGTAATTGTGGTTTTAGTGGCGGAACTTCTGGTTTTAATGCAATACGTGTGGCGCTATGCGGTGAACCAAAATAGTCCTGTTTTTATTTTCCCCTTAAAGCACCCGCAATTTGCATTAGTGTTTGAGTGTGATGAAAGACATGTTTTTGACCTAGGTTTACCAAGGCATTAAACTGATTTTAACAATCGATGTGATAAAAGACATAATCGTATTAGGTTCCGAATCACCTTTGTGAAGATATAATAAGCGCTCATTTGCCAAGAAAATTTCATACAAATTTTTAGCATTTGATCAACAGCGCACACTTTATATGTTTATAGCCTAACTTCAGGAATCTCGCCAGGTTACGCCAGTCGCGGCATATAGCGAGATTTTACTTTAAATCATTTTAAATAACAAGCGTCTTTCTTGACATCTGTAGTGTCTGAAAGTCAACCAGACAGACAGAGTGGGATAAGTCTACCATCATGTGTGCGATTGACTTCCATTACACCCAGGAACGTTAACGGCCTACACGCATCACAATAGTGATGTAAACCAGACAGACAGATTGGGATAGGTCAACCCGTTAACTGTGAGATTGTTCTGATCCAGACAACTGTCGCTTTCCATAACACTCGTTGGCGGTTTGCACACAACACAACAGTGAAGTCAACTGGACAGACAGCTTGGGTGAGAAGAGTTTTGAAGACTTTGTACTCACATTCGGCTTTCCAGCTCGTCTTCACCACTTCACCACGAACCACCTTTGCCGGTGGGAAAATTCACTTGCAAATGCCACCTTAAAGTGTAGTTATTGAAAAAAGACTGATCCTTTCAACTAAAACTGCTAATTTGAATTACGAAAATTGATAAATATTGACTAAACAATTAGTGTTGAAAAGCTTTGAAGCCCTCCGTAGAGTCTATCACTAGATTATCTATTTAAACAACGGCAATGTAAAGTACAGTATAGTGTGTATCCTGTTTACGAATACAAAATAAAATAAGAAGCTAGTTACCGCCCTCTGGTGTGTTCAGTGTCCTCTGGCTGAGGGCAGCATGTTCCGAGCATAACCATGCTGTCTTTACTAAGCACTAGAGGAGCATGGTGTTTCCAACAGAGCAAAGCACTTCACATTTCATGTTTTGTGTGTCTCATAACATGGCGAAGATTGCTTTTGTAATGACGATGACAAAAAGAACAGCTTCTATGAATGTAATTTAATCAGAACTAGAACACTGCTTCATGACTTTTTATCTTATCCAGACTATATTTTTACCCTGCAATGTATCAGTCTTTTCTAATGGATAAAAAATATAATACAATATGTCTATAACCAATGTGCATAAGTTTCTTTTCTTTTTTTGCAGTCAGTACTCATTTAACTAAGTAATGGACAAATATATAACCAAACTGTATAAGCCAGATAGACATACTAAATATGGAAAATATGCAATTCAATGTGGGTTTTTTCTTTATTCAGAAATTGTTGAAATTTTAAATTAGTCCCCTATCCAGGCAACCTTGTGATATACTCATATATACGATATATTTTCAAGACATATTAACGTTATACAGACATATTGAAAAAATATTTTATTTTTATTTTCAACTAATACGTATTTACATTGCTGACAAATATTTATAATGACATAGAAAAAATATCGATATTCAAAGAGAAAACCCATTATATTCAAGCATTCTACAATGCGATAAAACAAAGCAATATTTTATTATTTATTACAACAGACCTACTGATAAATCTTTACATACAAATATTCTAAAATGTGATAAAAGACATACAGTATATTATATTAAACTATTGCAATAGAACTAGCGATACATCGTTACGTACAAATATTGAACAGTCTGATACAAAACATGCACATCTCATACATAATAATTACAATGAATCTACTGATTTACGCTTGACGTTTATTTCGGCTGGTAACAGACAGGTTTGGTTAAACTTTGTAGGCCGTCGAATAATACTTTTCCTATATCTGGTACAATATTTCCAGTCTAAATTAGAACTACCAACAACCATGATAACTTATCTCACAAGAGGGGAAGTATGTAATATTTATATTTTAAACGCCCAGTATGGAACTTGTATTCAAGTATGACATTTTATTTTATTTATTTTATTTTACTAAATTCGTAGCTTACAGACTCAAAAGGTCAACTTACAAGCACGATAACAATTACATGAAATGAATAACAATATAGATGATGTCAGAAAGGACTAGACTATTTACACAATTTACAGGTAAAACATAAGAGTATGAATAAAGTATGAAAGGTTAAAAAGGTACAGCAATGAAACACGAATATGGTAAAATGACTTTAAATTATCACACAATATAAAAAAAAACTTGTTTCACAGAAACTAAGAAAATAAGAATTCCCTTGCAGATTTTTAAGACTATCTTTCGACTTAAAAATGTCAAAGGTCTCATTCTGACTATAAATTTCATTAAAATTAGTTTAAATTCTTGGTAAAAGAGAAAATTTTCTGACATTTAGCGACAGTGGCTGGTGTAAACAAAGAATGTCGACGAAGGCGTCTAGATGGGCAGTTAAAATTCAGCTGTTCAATAAGATAAGGGCAGTTAAAAATGGAGTGTACACATTTGTGTAAGAATAAAAGGTCTGATATTTGACGCAGAACTGTTAAAGAATGTAAGTTAAAATGGTGGCATAATTCTAAATATTTATCAGAGCTATATACATTATTTGACAAATAAGGCATAGAGTCCGGGTTTTCTTGTTTTATACAAATATATCCAAATCTCCAAGCTATTTGAAATTATTTTAACCTTGATTGTCCAATAAGTTAATCTCACAAATTTCGTCGGAGAATATTATTTATGAACTCAACGACACCAATATTGTTTATGTTTCTAATCAACTTTGTTACCCCCTCCCCGCCCCCTCCTTCGAGCAGTGTTGTAAGTAACAAAGTACACTATGCAATTTTATATTTTAAATAAAAGCAAATGTGACTTATTATAAATTAAATAACCACTAAGTGGAAGTAATCAAAAATGAAAGAACGATTCATTACATTATTAATATGTATGTACCTAAGTACGAAATAACAAATATATTTTTTGTCAACTTCTGCATTCTCCGGCATATAACAAAACCTATGGGGCTTCAATCCTATCACAATAATATAGTTTATATTTTTTGTCTTTGTTTCACACACTAAGTGGTGAATAAAATGAAATGAATATGATATTTTGGAAAAAACAACAGGACCATAGTAGATATACAGCGACGACTAAAATTTGAATTATTTGTGAAACGCCACGTGTTTATGAGTTTCGTGTGACAGTATGGTAGAGTGAAGGGGAAGTCAGTTTTCCTGAGGAAACAATATTCGATTCTGTTGTACATAGTTCACGTTCTTGTAATAAAAAAAGCTACTGAAACTTCATAAAATCATCGAGTCTAACTGGACGAGAATTTTGTTTTGTTTGTAAAGTAACGGTTCAACTCCAGGTAAAAGCAAAACACAAAATCCATCCCATCCTGTTAAGAAGACGCCGTTGTTTCCCTTTGTGTATAGAACTCTTTTGCTTTTTGTGGCGTATTTGGACATCGCATGGCACCATCGGACGACAGGTCAAACATTCGATTTCAGTTTCTCCTCTGAACTAAGAAACCGGTTTAATTTCTTGCTCTGGTTTCAACCTGTGGCTATAGAAAATAAGCTCAACATGAATTTATTTGTTACCTCATGAATAGGATTAGTGCGTTTGTGTGTTCGTGTAAGAGATCGGTGTCGAATTAAGTGGTGGGTGGCTAGTAGGACTGAGCTTCCTGTGTAACAAGGGCCTGAATGATAAAAACTCTCACAGTTGACGACATACTAAGCCCAAGCTGTCTGTCAGGTTGACTTTTGAAATCAACAGGTCTCCTGTAGGACTCATTGTGTAAAACGAGTGAAACTGAGCCATCAACCCAGATAAAATCTAGATGATGACGACGAAGGCATGAGCGCAATCCCTGTAAGACGAGTATAGGATAAGTCAACTTCTTGTATTTCACGAAAAACATATAAGAAGTCAATTCCAAGCAATTTATGAAGGCAAGTGTAGAAGTCCATTTCAAGTATTTTATGAAGACGAGCGTAAATTATGTCCAGCTTCTTGGATTTTATGAATACCAGCTAGAAGAAGAATAATTCAGTATTGAGTGAACATATTTGAGACAAATCATAATCCATCGGTATAACAAATCAGATTAGGTGATGACTGTTCTTGAAATTTTTGTAGGCCATTAACACGTCTATCCTGTCTTTGTTTTTGGTATCTATTTCCTAAAACATACAGATCACTCAGAATATATTACACAAGTAAATATTGCGAGAAAAAAGGCAACTTTAAGTGGTTAACCCATCCACAGGATAGGCAACGCGGTTCCCTGTGGAAACTAAATTGGATTCCATATGCTGTAAACATTTTACAAACAGAGTTTGAGAAAATGGATGAAGTTTTGGAAACGATTATCTACAGAAAAGATAGGCATTTCTCGGTTTTTGAGAACAATGAGAGAATTGAATCTGATGTGGACAATGGTGTCTCTCTAAGTAAAGCATACAATACGTATCAAACTGATGAAAGTAAACTGTCAGCGCCCTGCCACAACAAGGTAAAGAATCATCAATGTCAACTGTGTCCTAAAAGCTATCAATTCCTGTCAGAGTTAAAAATGCATGTGATTTCACATAGCTCTGAAATGCCCTTTTCATGTAAGTTTTGTGATAGGCGTTTTAAACGCAAAAGTGGTATTGTAAGACACATGGTTACACACAGCAGTGATGCCGCGGATAGGCCGTATGTGTGTGACGTTTGTGGGAAAGGATATAGATTTCTGTCCATGTTAGAGAATCACAAACCTGCTCATCAAACTGAACGGCCTCATAAATGTACACTGTGCTGCATGACGTTTAAGACAAAACAATCTGTACGCGCTCATGCGAAAACTCACAACCCTGAAACCCCTTTCCATTGTGATCAGTGTGATAAAAAGTTTAAGCTCCTCAGGAATTGTAAGACTCACGAACAGACTCACAGAACTGATATGGCTATCAAGTGTAAGATCTGTGACAGACGATTTAATACAAAGGATGGCCTGAGAGGTCACATGTATTCTCACACTACAGAACGACCACACCATTGCAAACTGTGTCCTGACGCTTTTAAATCTTGGGGAGGTCTTAACACACACATGAATTATGTGCACTGTACGGAAAGAGCTTTTAGATGTGATATATGTGATATGGGATTTAAGACTAAAACAGGTTTGAATAGACACAAAGTAATTCATAGCGATAACAAGCCTTTCAAATGTATTCTGTGTGATAAACGGTTTAAATTAAAACAGAACATGAAAGAACATATGGCTACCCATGTAGCCGATAGACCATTTAAGTGTGAACTTTGTAATAAAGGCTTTAAAACTAACCAACAGCTTCAAAGGCATATTGTCCTTCATAATGATGAACGTCCGCATCAGTGTAAACTTTGCCAAAAAGGGTTTAAGACTCAAAACACACTTGGAAAACACATGGTCACTCATGTATCTGAGCGACCACATATATGCACTGTTTGTAATCTTGGATTTAAAACTGCTAGCAAGCTTACATCACATATGGTCCGCCATTCTACTGATTATCCACACAAGTGTACATCCTGTGACAAAAAATTTAAATTGAAATACGGATTAAAAGCTCATATGATCATCCATACTGATGAACGTCCTTTTAAGTGTAAACTGTGTGATTTTTCGTTTAAAACTGAAACAAATTTAAAACGACACATTTTGAGGCACACTGACGAGAAGCCCCTTGAATGCAAAGTGTGTGGAAAGAGATTTCGACGACACCAGGGACTAAAGCAACATATGAGTACTCATGCATCTCTCACTTAGACTTTTACAGTAAGTAAACGTCAGAAGTTTGTACATATACAAAAGTTTGATGTGATTCTTTTCATAAATATTATGAGCGTCTGATCGAACGTTTTTTAAATTAAAAAAATTGGACACCAAATGTGAAAACACACTGAAAAAGCCTGGATCTTGAGATAAATTTGTATGAAACAAACAAACCTCTATGTAGTGAAATTGTTAAGGAATTCACAAATGTCACACTTTCATAAATATTGAGTTCCGACCAAGCGTTTAAATATAAATATTACATACATGTACTTTTCGCCCTCTCAATCTGGGCGCTGATTTAAGTAAAACATATCGCCAGTAGCACTGAAGAAACATTCATTTTCCAGCAGAGCATAACACATCACATTAGTATGTGATTTTGTAGTGCCCCTGGGGGTTTACTCTCGGAGTGCACCGCCGTCGTATACTTTAAATATTCTTGAGTACGGCGTAAAACACTAATCGAACAAATGTACTCTGTCCTCTCGCTAGATATGCTAACCTGGTAATGGGTCATTCCAGATAACAATATCGCATTATTCGACATAAGTTAACTAAAGTCCTGTTTATTAAAAGCAGAAATGGACGCAATATGTTGTATGAGTAGTGTTACTGTAGGCTGTTTAATGGATATTATAAATGCATGTCTTTACTCACATTGTAGAATATTTTGTATCAAACGATTTAACAGCAGTTCTATTTTAATGATTAAATATAATGTAATGTCTTTTATCATATTGTATAATATTTGATATAACGATTTATCAGTAGTTCTTTATAAATTAATATAATATATTCATGTGTATGTATAGAAAATGTGTATGTACATATTTTTCAGGTTGGATATATCTCTTTTGAATGTACCAGTTTTTACAATTATTCAGCAATGTAAATATACATTAAGAGAAAATAAAGCATGTATTTGTTCATTATCTCCGTATATCATATAATGTGTTAAATGAATATCAAATGTTAGAATATAATACAAGCTTCTGCTCTGACTGATTTCAAATTTAAAGCAATGTCTGAATTAAGTGAAACAAATGAATTACCGATTTATGATGCTATGGGTTATATTCTGTGGTGGTATCTGTGTCGATTACTTAGTTGATTGAGTAGTGACTGCCAAAAAGAAACGCACAAACTTATAGACATTGGTATGAAACGAATTATTTCAAATTTAATATTTTCTCTTAACGTATTGCTGGACCCCTTGGACGATTTTGAAAAAAATATTTATTATTGGTCTATTTCGACGAGGAATATAGGTCTGTACTATATATATCTATATATTTTTTAAAACGCTTGGATACTTAGGATTATAAAGATGTCCATGTAGTGAAGATCTGATTTTTTTTAGAACAATTGCATTTGATTCAATATCGACAGCAAAAATAGAGTACATTGTTAGTGGTTTATTTCTCAATGTGCAACAACTATAACACCAAATAAATTAGTTTATCCAATATAATGAACCTTGAATTGAAAAACCCTGCCTCGTTTTTCGTAATTTTGCTTAGAACGATCACAGTAGAGCTTTTTGTATGTCCAGTCTTAGAAAATACATGTAGTATAAAATCGCAAAAAAAATATTTACTAACACATTAAAACAAATATATGGCGAACTTACAAAAACTGAGGCACCCGTTTTTATTTATCTCATTGTGCTCCTTGAAATACAACAAATTTGAAGTTTCTATGATTAACACTTTTCCAGAAATAAACCGGTTTCTATGTAGAATCAACCTAAAACGGAAGTTGAAGAAATTGCCAATTTAAGTATGGCGGGTTAAAATAGCACCTTTCCTTTCAATATAACTACATATACCCACACAGATTGCATTTTATGACGAGAATTATATGTGATCTATTGTTTCGTCCTCGTTGTTACACCCCACGCAGATCGATAGGATTGCTGCTAAATGAGATCCACTTCGGTTTTACCCAGACGTAGGCGCTTATTATGCTGTCATCTTGCTTGTTAGTTAACAGGAAAGGGGGTTTGTTAGGTTATTTATCCCCAACGATGACATATAACCAGCGACCACTGTCTTCCATGTCCCATTTACTCTGCCATTTTATGGTTGACTTTGGTTGATATGGTTGAATTTATTTCACTAGGCCCTAGTCCGATGATTACGTCAGTTTTGTTTCTGGCTAGGCTGTCTTTTGCCGTTTTGTCGGCAGCTTCAATTCTTTTAATATTAACATTCGCAGCAACCCACATTATTGGTACCTCCATGTTTGTAGAACATATTTGAATATATACATTTTGGAACCGTCAGTATAAATTTTCAGATATTCTCTATAATTCTGGTTCAATGTATTCTAGAAAGCTGACATGTAAGTGTAACGGATTATCTTTTAGAGAGATTAATTCGTGGGCAAGTGTCTACTCTGGGACTAGATAACTGCAACGGTTGTGTTACTTGCACACCTGTATCAGAAGCTTGAGGAATACATATTTGGTACTCATCAAATAATTCATTTATTTTTCTATCCAAATGAGGCAGAATCTTTCATCCATCCATGTGTTAAATATTAATATTCACTTTTTGAACCAAGAAACATGGATGATTGTTCCTTTTGTTAAGGCCTCGTTAGCGTATTTCATTGACAGTCCTTTTCGGCGTAGGCTGTATTGATTTCTAATCCAAATTTATAAAAAAAATTGTAGACATAATCAACAGGTCTCTGAGCTAACTTTGAAGCACAGCCAATCTAATTTGTTTGTTAATTAGTGCCAAGGATTTGAGAATTGAATGGAAAGCAACAGTTGTCCACCTGAGTTTATTTCCCTAAACCCTTTGTCCTAATCCGACACAGCACACATGGTTGACGAATCCCAAGCTGTCTATCTGGTTGACTAGGAAACTACAGGTGTCAGGTATGAATCCTTTTATTTAAAACCATGCAATTAAAGATTTAAACGAAGGTATATATGGTGGACATTTTCTATGTGTGATGTATTTAATATGGTAACCGTTTAACAAATCGGATGTGACAAACAATATTTTCGTGATTTTATCACAGCCTATTACGTAGAACAACTAGTTCAGACAAGTTTGCAGGCCGACCCGTATAAAGATCGAACCCACAGCCTTCCGAATCAGGCACCAAATCATCAGTAGTGGGGCCAAAATGCTGCGCCAGTGGACAAGGATTAAGCTATGATAAGATGATTCCCTCATTAGTCTTGTCGATGTGGTCAATCTATCGGTTCAGTTTGAGCAATACACCTGGAGAAGTTAAGATATATAACAAAAGTTAAAGTGGAAACTGTAACAAGCCAGCCTCAATCGACTTAAACCATCGAGGAGCAAGACAACCTGATTCCACTTAAATACTCATGGTGATTGTAAAGATAAATTCTTCAGAAACAGTTTCAGGAAATGGATCAAACTTTGGAAAAGATTATCCGTGAGAATAGGAAGTATAACTCACATATTGGGAACAATGAGTTAGAGAATGAGAACATTGACTCCGGTACTAATAATCGTACGTCATTGAGTAATTTTAAATATCAAACTGTCGTAAGACTAGAAAGAATGTCCGACGCAATCCTGTTCAAAGAATACCATATTTATGAAACAGATGAAAGGAAAAGCCCATCGCAACAAGAAAAAGAATTATCAATGTAAAATGTGTCCTAAATATTTTCAGTTCCCTTCCATGATAAAACATCATATGACAACTCACAGCTGAGAGAAGCCTTTTGCCTGCAAGGTCTGTGAAAGGCGATTTAAGCGCAAAAGTGGGGTAGAAATACACATGTTAAAACATAGCAGAGATACCGCCGAGAAGCCATACGTGTGTGACGTTTGTGGGAACTGTTACAGATTTTTGTCCAGGTTAGGGTCTCACAAAGCTTCCCATAAAACTGAACGGCCTCATAAGTGTACGTTGTGCGGCATGGGATTTAAGACCATACAATCTTTACGAGATCATACAGACTCGCAAACCTGGAGCACCTTTCTATTGTGACCAGTGTGATAAAAAGTTTAAAAACACCAAGATTTGGAAGGATCAAAAACACAGTCTCAGAACTGATATGGCTATCAAGTGTAAACTGTGTGACAGAGGATTTAATGCAAAGGATGGCCTTAGAGGTCACATGTATTCTCACACCACAGAACGACCACACCATTTTCAGCTGTGTCCTGATACTTTCAAAACTCCGAGAGGCCTTCACACGCACATGAGTTTTGTACGTTGTACTGAAACAGCTTTTAAGTGTGATATATGTGATGGGGCATTTAAGAGGAAACCAGATTTGAATAGACACAAACTAATTCATAGCTTTCAAATGTAGTCTGTGTGGTAAACGGTTTAGATTATGGCACAACTTAAGACAACATATGTTACCCATGTAGCCGACATACCATTTCAGTGTAAACTTTGTGATAAAGACTTTAAAAATCACCATCAGCTTCAAAAGCATGTTGTCATTCATAGCGATGAACGTCCGCATCAGTGTAAACTTTGCCACAAAAGGTTTAAAGCTCAAGCCATTCTAGGGAATCACATGGTCACTCATGTATCCAATCGACAACATTCATGCACTGTTTGTAATCTTGGGTTTAAGACTCCCAGCAATCGTACAGCACATATGATCGTCCATGGCGATGAAGGTCCTTATAAGTGTAAACTGTGTGATTTTTCATTTAAAACTGAAACAAATTTAAAATTACACATATTGAGGCACACCGATGAGAAGCCCCTTAAATTCAAACTGTGTGGGAAAAGATTTCGACGACACCATTGACTACAGAAACACATGGTACTCACGCATCTGTCACGTAGATTTCAACAGTAAGTAAAATCCAAGAGATTTGAAGTTCATAATGATTATTATTGGTTTTACTTTGTGAGATTTACTCAT
>JAUELC010132992.1:0-18105 GCA_031471745.1 Cryptochiton stelleri
TCCACTGGGAGACTTGAACCTGTATGGAACATCGAAGGAGGATCTGCAGTCTAATGCATTAACAACTGAGCCTCCGCCACGTGCCCTAATGTAGTTGAATGTTGGCTCGATCTTCATGGACTGCATGTACCTTGATCATTGCAAGCTTCCCGCCAAAAACATTTCAGCCAAAATTTGATCCACTACAGATTTCTTTGTCCATATTTAAGATATTTGTCTACCTTGGGTCATGCATTGTTTTGGTAAAATAATGTCTTATTTCAGTTTTTTCTGACGGAGTACACTAAATAATGCAAAACAGCAGCTCAAACTTTATCATAAAAGAAAATGAAAATGACCTATTGTTTCGGACACAGCCAATCAGTATACATTTGGATTACACCTTGGTTGTTGTTTACTGAAGAAATTAAAATGCATTCACTGTGCCAGTGAGTAACTTTCTCATTCGTCATTTTTCCAAATGTCGTTGGACATATTTATTGTTATTGTCTTTGTATATAATCTTATATTCTTGTCATAATAATGATTAATCTTATATTGTTTGAACATAGTTATTGTTATTGTCTTTGTATATAATCTTATATTCAAGTCATAATAATGATTAATCTTATATTGTTTGAACATATTTATTGTTATTGTCTTTGTATATAATCTTATACTCTTGTCATAACCTAAACACTAATTTAATTTACATTGTTATATATAATGGAAATACATGTTGCTGTTTTTTAATGTTTAGATTTGATATCATAGAGGGCCTCAAGGGAGACCAAATTAAAATTTGAATGAGTGTAACCCTCTGAAAATAAAGAATTCAATTCAATTCAATACATGGGCACCAAGTTTTTTAGTCACTTGTTAGTTTCTTCAGCCATGTTAATCGTCTTTAGTTTTTTGCTTGAGGACTCATGGGCCCTGCTTGATGATAGGAAATTTGGTTTGTTTGTTTGTTTGATTGGGATTTTACGCCGTACTTAAGGTTATTTCACTCATATGTCTGCGTGCCAGCTGAATTGGTGAAGGAATCCACTCTCGACGCCACTGGCAACAGACAATGACAAGATACAAGACAACCACAGGACATAACAGAACGCTACAACATATCGGCTTCGTGCAACCATGGCAACAGGAAGCTCCTATCAATTGGTACGACATGTAGGGCGATACATTTAATTGTTGTAGCCATGCAAATAGCCATGACAATGTTATTTATACATATAGTGCTGTTAATTCATTATATGTTTTACAATGTATTGATTGGGGTTATTCACTTAAAGGTTTAATACATGCATGTTATTAGATAAAATGTTAGTACACATGTACATTTAGTGCTTAACCATAGCTCATGCATTGTTTTACATTGCTCTAATACTAGGACATTAAAATGCAATATTTGAAATAGGTTAAGAGGACGTATCAATTACATGTACATAATATATCAAATTTGTGAATAGAAACATCCCTATAATCCAGAGAAATAGAACAACCCGGTATATGAACACGAGCTTCGGCATGATGGATCCAGCAAAGCACACTAGGAACTACATGTAGGTCTGTCTGGAAGGTGTTACAAGGGGCCCGTTCGATTCGCTTGTGCAAAACATGTTCCGCACAGTTACAGTTCCATAACCAATCGAATGCGACAATCAGGAAGTGGGCTATTGTATCATGGCCGCCTGAGAGAGCATGATTCTCGTCGCTTCAGTTAATGCTGCGATAGATTTGCCACAATTCGAGTGAGCGGAACTTTATTAAAGTTAAATATAATTGAAGTCAGTTATATCATTAATTGAAATCAAGCACGATTCATTAACAGTATCAGTCTATCCATGTTTGATGACGTCACTGTGCTGGCTGTTCCTCCTTTTGACACTGTTCCTGTTCATGCGATTGCTGTTCTTGCTGTGCTAAATGTTCCGGACAACGAATCGAAAGGGCCCTACATGTACATAGTTGGTTTGGACACAAAAGAGTTCATTTCAGGGAGATAAATATACTACTGACCTCTAGAGTGAAGGACAGGACGACATCCAGTTTAGAGAGACCAGGTTCATTGTCTTCTGACACGTCTATCTTCGATATAGAGGAATGGTGGTGAGCTCTGAAGGAAAAGAGAACACATTAGAAAAACGGTTATTCTTCTTATATTTACGAAATGCTTGACTTTATTTCATTTTGACAAGCACAATAACATCAACTTGGACAGATAGTGGATGAATATTTAATCTCTGAATAAAACTAACACATACCACCAAAAAAAAGTTGAATAACAAGATCATGCATTGGGAGAAGTCCTTTTGCATACGTACATGTACTCAAATCCCACACAAATTAATATTTTTTGCCCTCCAGCTGAGGGCAGCATGTTCGGACCATAATCATGCTGTCTTTAGTTAGGAGTCGAACAGAGCAAAACACTTAACATTTTAATTGTTAGAGTACATGTACACCACCTTCATATAAGTGAAATACCCTTGAGTACAGGGTTAAACACCAATCAATCAATCAACCAACCAACAATTTTTTAGATAACGGTATGCTCTATTCCTTAATCCATGATGTTTAATTAAATAATAAAGAAAAAAATTAATTTGTTTAACCTGGGGGAAGTAGCCATCTAGAAGCGTCCCTCTAGTGGTTTTCGTGAACCCCCAAACACGCACATTAAGTTCACAGTTCGGTTGATAATAAATCCGACCTTATTATGTATGACTCAAATGAAGTGATGCCTTAGGTCAGGGCTTTAAATATCAAAATTAAATCTTACATTAAAATTTTAAATATATCTAACACTACTTTAAGAATACATTATGATATGTTGTATGTTTCATGTTGCTAATTATTATATCCATATGAGATGTTTTTTCAATGAAATTGGTAGGACTAGTATAAATGTCGTTCCGCTCCGTACGTTACCGGTATTTAAATCACAGTGCACATATGAAATGATGCCTTTTAGACTCAAAATAATGGAACTCGTCAGAAATTTGTCAAGACAAAAACATATACATATGCTTTTGTTCTTCATCAAGTTTTGATTTCAGATTTTTTTCCACCGATCCAGGCTATATGGTCCCAAATTACATTATTCTGTGCTGAAATTAAATATAGGTTTTGAATTGAAAACTGGAAAGCACAATGGGGAACACAAATAGAAATCTGATTGGTGAATTGCAAGGAGAAAGTTATTGTTTACCATAACTCTATTTGGCCAGTTCTAAAGTCTACCAATTTTAGCCTAAGAACATGTTAGGCTAAAATGGGTAGGCTTTAAAACTGGGCCAATAGAGCTGTGTTTACCACTGAGTTGGATGAATTATATCACAAGTTTGATCTAATTATTACATGGTTGGCACAGGCATCTGCCGAATCAAAAATAACATTTATGCTTTTTATTTTATAATTCCTCTTGATTCTCAATAAGAAATGTTAAATTAGAAAATGCCATCCAAAATTCATCAATAACTTCAACATTTTAAACCCCAAATTAAGGCAAATGCTTCAATCACTAGATTGATTCACGGTACAGGAAGTCTGCCTACAGCACAATTATTCGTTCTCCATGCTTCACTGTCTTTCCGTCATAATTTTGTGTCAAAATAATGTTATATTTTATCCCAATCAATCAGATAAGGCAGTTTGTAACCAAATGATCATGTTTTCATTTAAATCTTGGCATTCCAACCATATATGTCACGTTAAAACACGCTATATAGATACAGACTGAGGGGGACAAATGAAATTTATGTTTTTACAACCTTGATCGAAACAGCCGGCAGCAAGAAGTCAAACACGTGGCAGTATACCGCCTGCCTTTAGCGACAACCCTGTATATCTGCCCATGTAATAACATGCACGTGTCTGTGATTAAACTGGTATAACTTTTCTGACCTTGGTTATGATTTCTTTACCATATATTTTGGGGCATATGGATTATCATTAGAGATAGGATAGGATCTATGTTAAATACTGGTTACAAGTGATCCCTGCTCTATCGTGCTATTACCAAGGCAATCATCTGGGAGAAACTTTGATGATATGACTCCATAGGGGGCTAATTGACTGACATAGCTGTGAGAGGAACATTTTAGGAAGGGATGATACAGCCTTGGGGCAGACCAGGACAAAACTAAGAAAAATATAGTTATAGTAAAAGATGTTTTGGATTTTGGAAGTATTGGAACTGAAAGTTTATTTAAATCATTTAATGCTGTACATGTAGGTTTTAATTATTTATATAGAAAGTTCTGTATCTTGGGAAAAGTGTCATAAATTATGTAAAACATCTACAAAATTTACTATTAAAGCTTGAATAAAATTAGAATAGATATATTAAAGTACATGTATGTAGATCTTTACACTAGCAGGGCTCACACCGTGGCTCAGCCTGTTGGACTTATACTACATGTACAATATACTACCACAAGGGTTCTAGTCGCCTAGTGCACCTGAGGTATATAAGGGAGTCAAAGGAGGGGACCCAAGCTATCATGGGGGTGGTTTTTCCACTGTATCTTGTAAAGTAGTTAATCCATCGCATAAGTGAAATACCCTTGAGTATGACGTTAACACAGTCACTAATCGAACAAACAAACAAACTTTACACCAAAATGATCATTGTAGCATCTTGTATCTCAAAAATCTGTATGTAATTCTCTGTATACCCACTTTACCAAGGTATCTCACAAATTCTAGCCAGTTACTTCTTGTTTTCTGTTGGTACAAGTTTTTTTTTACTGGAGCCTTGTGTTTGTGTTCTTTGTTCTTTCCATTGCCAGCTGGTTTCCAGTTGTTCAGTTTCAAGATAAACCTCCGGACTTATCTGACTGTGGGGAGATTATTTTTTGTTAAATGATCTTGTATGAATCTAGAACTAAGACCATCATCTGACGTCCAAGTTAATACTTACCATACTCAAACATAATGAACGTGTCAAGATGAATTTATCAAAGAACCAGACAAAAAAAAGATTATTTTCAAGATTTTGATTTTGGTTTTGATTTCTAATCCGATATTAAATCCACTTTCCATTTGATCTGGTTTTGCTGTCAAGAATCTGGTTCTTATCAATCACAGATGTTGTCTTTTCAAGATGGAAACTTTTATTTCTGTTGTGGTTTTATTTTATCAATACTAGATAAAAAGATTGTTTTGTTGACATACACCATCTGGAAATGAACCATCTCTGACTTCTAAACTAAAACATGAACTATGCGCCTGGGGATAAAATCAAGCCATTTTTCCTCCGTCTAGAGTCCAAAATAAAAGTCCATGTATATTAAAACTCTCCACAAAAAATGGTAGAAATGAGCGATGGTTGAATTCCAGTGAAGTAGGCGCTGAGAAGTCTTTAAAAATTCTTTAAATTTTAATCAGTTGAATAAGAATAGATCCTGAGTTAATATTGTGCAAAAACTTCAAAAATGTTTTTGACAAATAAAATGTAGAATTATGTTTCTGAAATATTATTTTAATTGAAATGAAGTTCCTGTATGAGGAAGGGATTGGTCAGGGCTGTGATCAGAATATTTAAGCCTCTGAACAAAGCAATCTACTGGGACCCCTAAACCTCAAACCAATCAAAACTTAAATTGAATCTGAGGCCCCTAAAATCGTGGGGACCCTGGACAACTGCCCAGTGTGCCGGTGGGTTAGGTAGACGGTTGGATAGGTAGACGGTGGGATAGGTAGATGGTGGGATGGGTAGACAAAACTCCTTGAAACTGTTTGTAAGAAAGTGTGTTCAGATTACAGTGACAGCTTGGTCCAGCTGCTCTTCTGGTTACCAATGTTTACATATCAGTGACCAGTGGATGGACACTGCTCTGCAGTCACCAGATATCACCTTCTCTCTCTTTCACATTGTATATTTATGATATGGCATTTTCCTGTAAGTACATATACATGATCTTCACACCAGCTAGTCTACCTCCTATCAGGTCTATGAGGCTCGCTTTCATGCCAGCAGGATCGTGTAAACTGACGTAGATTATTTCTGGAACTCTACAGATCAAGTTCAAAGAAGATGTGTTGTTCTTTGATAATGACCAAAGGCCCCAGAGAGGGTTTTCTTGTCATCCTGCGGAGATATGATAGAAGGGACAGGATGTTGTTTAGAGAGGAACCGATCAGACCTACATCTGTGTCACATGATCCTATGATAAGTGACCCCCAAGAAAGGTGGTCAGGCAAATGTCATAAACAGATAGTTCCAGGGAGACTTCAGCAGAAATGATAAATATATAGAGTCTGGATTGTCACATGTTATTTTTAAGATACAAACATTGAGAGAAGATATTATATATAAGTATGAAAAGATGACCAAACTATATTTGAGATGTTTTACTTCCTCTTTCGACAAAAATCCAGGATTTCAAATTTGGAATTCCAAAACAATGTTTTTTCTCTTATTGCTAAACTTACTATGGTTCACTTTGTTGACTTTTGTTAGCAAGAACACTGTAACACTTTTGCATAATCCAAAAGACAGTAAACATATTTTAAATAATCATTCACCAGAATAATGTAAAATATGGCATAAAATGACAATCAAAGAAAGTTCTTTAAAACACATCTTAAAGTTTTCCTGTGTGTTTTAGTACGGCCAATAGTTACATAACAGCAGTTCTTTTCCGTCAGTCATAAGCATGCCAAGTTTGTGTTGTATGATCTTTTAACATTGTAGTAAACAACCTATGACATGTACTGGTTTTTGTCGACCTTATTTGTGCCATTATGTAGGTTAGTTTTGGAAATAGGTCATGGTAGTAATGACGTAATACAGGTGTCAGATTTGTTGGTTCATTCCTGGATCCTTCGTTAACGCAATCCAAGACGCTGTGTTGGTCTTGCCCTCATTTTGTGTGCTAGTGTTTTTTCACATTCCTCCAGTATTTTGCAGATGGCATGCACCATAGGTTTCATACCATTACTAAGGTCTCTAGAAGAATTGGTAGGTTTTGTTTTTACAGTGTAACTTTCTTGTTGATTATAAACACAGCGAATACATGTTTTCTGTTCAGAAACATCAACCAGGTAGCTGTCAACTTGTCATTCCTACTGTTATGCAAACAACATATCTGGCAATCAGTTGGTACAATGCCAGGCCCAGTTCTACCAAGGCACTATCATTGAAAGATCCATGGCAGCACTGTATTTTTAACAAATACTTGTTTGTTTTTTAATAGTATTATCTTCTTCAACATATAAATGAGGAGGATTTTGTGTATAAAGAGAAGAAAGTAGATCAGCCATTCATTATACACGCAGATGGTACATGTAACTTCATCCCTTCATTAAAATGGGCAAAAAGCGGTTAATTTAGACTACAATTATGTCCACAAACTGTGAAAAAGTGTAATATACCAGGTCTAGGGATTGGTGGAAGTCAATTTATTTTGGATTCAAAATCTACAATAAAATGTTGATTTTTACCATAAGAAAAATATATATAGTATATTCTATTTATTTCTAAGAGAAACTAAGCGACCTGTTCATGTAGGTTCAACGTATTGTCTTTACCTTTGGCCAACAACTTATTTGATGTCAAATTGACCAATCCTAACATCTGTTGATACCATAAATTAACTTATACTTTAGTAAAAGATTTCTATTTCACGTTTAAACAATCCAACTGGAACAGAGATGGGGGAATATTTCCAGAAGTTATTTCTGACCTAAGTGAAATAATTGAATAACAGATTTTACATATCTCATTTGCTTGTACCATTCAGTTTTGATTGAATTTAATAAAAAAAAATGCTTCATATGACTTCAAATTTTCACCTAATGATAAGCAAAATGTTTTCTTGAAATCAGCCCCAGGAGTGGGTTATACAATTAAACATCTTTCCCAATGCTTGTTTCCAGTATCATAAATTACCCAGTGTATTCAATTATCTACTCCAAAAGAAAACTGATGGAAAAATTAAATTTGTTTTAACATGATACATGTTCTAACTTTTGAACTTATTACAGTAAAGTGGCAAGTCCATCATGTAAGACAATACGTGAAATTTTAGTTCCGGGCTAGAGTTTATACTAAACCTAACCCTAATACTATAACTAACCTTAACCCTAATACTAAATCTAACCTTTAACCATAACCCTAAACCTAAGACTAAAATTGACGTCATATCTTACATGACAGTCTATCCTGTAAAGTCTGTGCATTTTATATTAAATATAACTGTCAGTGAATTGGGTTGTATTAAAATAAAGCTTTGACCTCTGAAAATTTCGGTCACAATTTGTGAACATTGCTTCAATGATAAGAAACATTTGTGTAAGATATTATCTAATTCGACTGTCAGCCTGTCCTGTTTATCAAGTTGACTATCCTGTTGTTGTTGCATCACTTCATCTCTCACCACCGTGGGAACTTTGGTTGCTGTTCTTGGGAAACGCTTGGTTTATTGTTGTCTCATTGATGTTACACTGTGAATTGTAGACTGATTGTACTGATATCATACCCAAACATTTACCCAACTGCTTTAGAGTCTTAAATTTTCTAGATTTAAGAGCATTAAATGGGATTGCTTCTCCATTAAATCAAAGCTTCTTGAGAAATTCCAAAAGTGTTACCTTACATGTATCTTTATTTTTATTATGGCATATTAATTGTGTAAACCTGAAACAACTGTTAAATACTATTAAAAAATATATATATTCTGTTTAAGTGGATATGTCAATTTTCGGTCCAAGGATTTATTGACAAACATTGAATTGTGGTATTATTTTTTGTTTTTGCAATCAATGTATTACCCTATTGTACCCCTGTGCCCAATTGGTTATAGGGCATAATAGTGCATATCTTTCCTATTCCTATGTAAGGATTACAAAAACGTTGTGTTGCCTTGAACTGTCCATCTTGTATTGGTCCACTGTAGTCATTAAGTTCAAATGCTGGTTACATGAATATCATAATGTGTATGTTCTCATGGGTACAATACATTTTAAGTACTAGATGAATTTACTGATTGTGTAACTTAGAAAATTCATTTGCATATATTTAAATACACATGTAGTTAACTAAATAGGTGTGTTGCTAATGAGTTAAACAGACTTAAGATAAATGTCTTGTAAAGTGAGGAAATGGCTGTTTTATTTGTTGGACGTTCACCCTCAGTTGTAGCTCCCAGATCATCATTCCATATGTGCTCTGATATATGACTACTTGACCAGGGTTTGAAGAGCCTCATACCAGACTCTAACTACATTTCATGCTCCATTGTGCCTAGGGGAGATATATAAAAAAGATGGTTTCGCTGTATTAAAGGCAAGTTAAGTCCCATTCACCATACATACTTCCTTTATCACTTCATGATAGCTCAACCAGAATGATTTCAAATGGCACTGAGGAGTCTTATAAATTCAGTGTTTGGTTACAATAGGTGGTGCCCATGTATTATTAGGTTTGATTGGTGTTTAACGTCAAACTCAAGGGTATTTCACTTATTTGAGGACGCCTTGTTGTTTTTTGTGGAAAACTCAAGAGGAAACCTGGTAAGAACTACCCCAATATGGCAGATAGCAGTGTCGAATTTGCGTGTCACATCCGGATCTCGAGGATGATAAACTAAAGTACATGACTATGCATTTGCAATGGTTGTTGAATTCATGCTTTGTTTTGATATTTCTGGACATATTTCCACCTAGAGTAATGCACATAAATGTTAAGAAAGAGGTGGGGGGGGGGGAGTGTGGTGCTTATAGGTTTTACTTTATCTGTCCGTCAGCCCGCCTATCAATCCATCATTTCTCTCTGTATGGAAATGTGCAGCGTAAAACCTTTTTTAGACTATTTATGCAAATTTCCAAGTAAATTATGCAAATTAGGTGCCCATCAAATTGTTTGACCATGCCATCAGCATGTCCGGAAAGTTTGTCCGGGCTGTATCTCGGATACTACAGGTATTTGAAACTTGCATACTACATTCGTCTCTGTATGCAGATGTGCAGCATAGATTTTCACAGAATTATGCAAATTTGTACGTACATTATGCAAATTAGCTGTCTGTCAATTTTAATTTGTCCGAGCCATCTCACCTACAATGTAACATATCCCTTTGCAATTCATACACAATATTGTCAACCAATCTCTGATTGCCATTGAGATTGCTTTTCTCTTGTTTGTTTTTTTAATTATTTTTTGTTTTTATTATGGTATGACTGCCTGGCGCAATATTATATGAGAGTATTTGTTCAAAATAATTGTTCAATTAAGGATTGTAATATAAGACAGCTAATTATCCATTATGGAATCTGCTTACTCAGTTGTGATTGGTAACATAAGCTTGATGGTAACTTATCGTTGATTGATTCATAATGAAGTGTTTATCACCAATTAAATTGATGCCAGTTATTCAATTAAGCAAATAGCGAAGTTACCTGTTTCCGCCGTATTAGTTATAAATATGAATCAAATTTATCAAATCATTTTGGGCATGAGCATACAATTTAATATAGAAGACTTGGCAGACATTTAGAAGCAGGGTAATATAATTAAGAACAACCTCTTATTTTGAAATGTTGAGTTCTATATACATGTAAAAGTAGGGGTTATCCAGAAATAAGAGTGGTGTTAATTACAATAATATGTAGTTTGACTTCTGCTTTGAGTTAATTGCTGTTATGATTTTTGGTATATTTTGTTTTCTTGCATACATGTCTCCCACTGACAATCAGTACATAGTATTGTTGCAGAATAGATTTTCCTGAACCAAAAACAAAAGGCAAAAAAAGAGTTCTTTCGTAACTTTTTTTCAATAGTTTTATATTTTTGTATTCATCTGCTTTAGCGGGTGGTTGGTGGGATCTTCATGTTGCCCTGGTGCTCTCATAGCTAAGGGGCAACACGAAGCTGTTGTGGCGTTCTGTCATGTCCTGTGATTGTCTTGTATCTTGTCATTGTTTGTTGCCAGTGGCGTCACGGGTGGTTTCCTTCACCCATTGGGCTGGCACACCGTCATATAAGGGAAATAACCTTAAGTACGGCGTAAAACCCCAATCAAACAAACAAACAAAGAAACAAACAAATCGTCTGCTTCATGGGTGTCATTTAACATCTGCTCTGAATGGTCTTGTAGAAAGTTCTCAAAAGTTGGTTTTAAGTGTGTAGGAAGTCGTCAACACAAGTGATGTTTGACATTTCAGACATGTGATATACTAGTAAGATTAGAATTGACAGCCCCAGTATAGGTCTTGTGGTTATATGATGGAAGGGTAGTGGTATATTTCCAATGATCAACAGGGTTCCTGGTGATGACCAATGCTCTGGTCAGTTTGCCTTGATAGCCACTGTGTGGACACTAGAGTCGCAGGATGCGCCCCAGCACAGGGGACCACCCCACCCAGTTACCCCAGCTGTTTGATGATAACCATCCAGGATAATTGCCAAACCTTCTCCTCTTACCATATAGCTCAAAAGTAAAGGACAACCAGAAATGAACATTGACAAAAGGAACTGAAACTTCCTGGCCCAAACTTTAGATCCTAAATAAACCAAAAGTTAGATTTGTACACAGCCCACTCATTAAATAGTTCTATAGACAGACTGAAGCACAGTTAGAAATGCCAGTTGACAAAATTAGCTGAAACTACCTGAATCAAAAAGTACAGGAACTGGCCAATAGCTAGCTTTCTAAAGAGGACAAAAACCCAGAGAAAAAATGAAAACTTTATCATAAGTTCCTTGCTGAAACTTAGACCAATCAAAATTTGAAAGTTAGATCCTTTGACAGAACAAAAGAAAATCTGAAGCAAGTTTTTGACATGAACTTACATATGGCGAACCTGAAACCTCTAACACAGAGAGTTTCTGATCCTTGAAAAGTATGTAAGATTTCTTGACAGGCAAAAAGACAGCTTTTAAAAATAGAAAATGACAATACAACATACACTTCAAGACTTCAGTATATGAGGGAGTTGCACTGTGAAAGTACAAGCTTTCCTTTCGGTATTCCACGGTATAAAGTAAGACAGAAAAGGAGGTGGATAATCCGTCATCTAAGTGAAATTCCCTTGAAAACGACATTAAACACCTATCAAGCAAACAAAGCAATTATGACTCAAACTTCCTCAGGCAAGCCATAAGACATTCTGAAATACAAATTGACAAAAGCAACCGTTTTCTTAAGGGAAAGTCATCCTCCTGCTCAGGTCATAAATATAAAGATGGGTTATACTTATGGTGCTGCCCTAACTAACACTATGAGGGAAGGTATCTCGTTAGAAAACATCTGTCTCCTCCCAGCCTGATTCCTATGTTAAGCGCATCTGGAGGTACCTAACACTGGCCACTTATATCAACTCCTATCATAGCCACATTAGGAGTGAATAAAGGGGCCCTTCAAGGGTTTTTTTTTTTTAAGATATAGTGAGAATAAAATATTATATAATTACTATTTTTCTTTCATGAACAGATTTTTTTTTAAACATTAGGCAGAGTTCACAAGTTTGTGGATGTTATAAAATGGAGACGAAGTTTTTTGATAATGGTTTCTATCATTATAATTTTAACGCTCTATATTGATTTTTGAGTAAATCGAAGACTATTGTAAAAAATAAAACAGAATTTATAATCACTGCATGTACATTTCATCTTTGGTGGTTATTTTGTTAAAACAGAATACAGCACTAGTGGGTTGTCATCTACCCTATACACCAACACAACGGCATCAAAGCATTGGTTGTCCAGATATTTATTGTTTGAGTAGTTGGTAAACTAATCCTGGTTGTTTTGAGGGTTATCTGGTGAAGCTCAGAAAACAGAACTGATGGTGCCGATTCTGGGAGAACCAGATGGTTATGTTTAGAATAACAACCAATGCATAACAAGCCAGTTTTCAACTTCAAACTAAACAGAATGCAGCAGCAAAGGATGCACTGCACTCAGTGTTACATACCTATATTATAGAGGTCAGGATGGTTTAGTCCAACTTTCCAAAACTACATCTGCTGCAAAAGCGTGTGAAGTATTCACTAAAACAATTTCATGTACTATACTATACTATGTGCATGTTCTAGTATATCTGGGCTGATATGACAAACCATTGTCTATCCTAAAGTAAGTTAAGTATTAGGAGATCTAGACTTAACAATTGTCGCTGTATAAAAAGACGAAGTTTTACGTTTTAATGAGGCCTGTTTTAAATTTAATTGTCCCATTTTCATGCATTTAGGTAAACATATTTTGTTTCCTTCTCTTGATTTTATGATAGCCTTAGAAACACTCTGATAGTAAAGTTATTTAATAAATTTATAGCAATATTTGCATTTGTTATTAAAATTGTTTAGCACTTTTCTAGTTCTTTAAAATAACCTTCAAATTTATTGAAAATATATCATATGATAAGTGTGAATCCAGTGAACAATGTCAGTTGTTATTGTTGTGTTTTAAAAATGATGTAGCTCATAAATAAAATTTTACTCTGTGTAGAACTTGTTTTAGTGACATTTTGAAGCTGGTATTATAACATAACAAGAAAACTGTTATGGTTTAGTTCTGTTCTTTTATGATTTACAAGTAAACCTGACCTGTACAGAATGGAATGATCATAATAAGGAAAACATCATGGCATCAGTAGTTTTTACCTTGAAATTCAGAGAGCTGTTAGCTTATTACTGCTAATAAATAGACTTCAAAGAGTTGACCGATGTGGAATGCCATAATGATGAGCTAGCTGTATTCCCTTAGGGTAACCCCTTTATCTAGAGATGATGCAGGTAAGGACTATAAGGTGATGTGTAAGGGGCACTGGTAGGGGTGCTGGTGCAGGGAGTGTAAAATAAAATGGGTGTTTTATATGAGGAGGTGTAAGTAGTTCTGGTGCAGGGAGTGTGGAATAAAATGGGTGTTTTGTAAGGGGCACTGGAAGGATTGCTGGCACCAGATAGTAGAATAAAACGGGTGTTATATATATGGTGTAAGGGGCATTGAAAGGGGTGCAGGTAAGGTGGAATAAAATGTATGTTTCTAGAAAGAGGTGTAAGGGGCACTGCTGCTAACTGCTAAGAGTTAACGAAATGGGTGTTATATATAAAGTTATATATTTATGGTGTCAGGGGTTCTGAAAGGGGCGCAGGGAAGGTGGAATAAAATGTATGTTTTTAGAAGGAAGTGTAAGGGGTGCTGGCGCGAGAGAGTAGAAAGAAATGGGTGTTATTTATATGTAGGTGTAAGGGGTACTCAAAAGGGTGCAGATGCAGGGAAGGTGGAATAAAATGGATGTTATATATAAAGAGGGAGGCTGTAAGTGTGCTGGGCTTGGAGATGTGATGTGATGGCCCCCAGCCCTCCTATGACAGTGACTGTAAGCTGATAGCTGTGGGAATGAAGAGCTAGGCTGGGACAAACTGCCAAACTCACTCTAATAATGTTGTCATTACCAACATGAAAGATGCCTGGCATGTACCTTCTTCATTCCTCTCATAGAACTCAAGCTCTCCTCCTCACTCTGACAGAGTTTATTAAACAAATAATCCTTCAAGATTTATTTAGATTCTTGACTTTAAAATTTAATAAAGATAACAAGTTTTCTTGAAATCTTAAATACTGGTACTACAGATTTTAAAAATACTTGAAAAGAATTTTATTTGTAAATTTTGTATTACAGTAAAATTTTAAATAGCTTCATTTCATTCAATGCATGTACATTTATAACTTTTTATGTGACCTCTTGTTTTAGGTTCATATACATGTAGAAATATCATCAGCATATTTCTGTAGTTTTTATGGTAGTACAACTGCAGAGTGTTTCCTTACTATCTGTTAGAATGTAGTAGAGTAAGAGATGAGTTCTCATAGAGCACCATCACCAGGAGGCATTGCATGTGCTAACATGACACAGTCCTTTACAGGGGTCCAAGATAACTAAACAATAAAACCAAATATTCCTAACAAAATAGTATTTTTTCTCACTAGAAAATAAAAGTTGTAATCTATAAACAAGTTTCTTATCGGTATTTTGAAATTGAAGGATGTTTAATCAATAAAACTGCATGGAACTCCTGGGTTACTCAACCTTCACACCCTAACTTTTGTAGTAATTGCCCCTGAAGGAGATGATTGAGTGTTAAATGGCCCCAGAGACTGGTGATAATAGTCCAGCAATAAGACTATGGGGACCAATCAGAACAAGCTGGTGTTGTGTCCTGTGTTATCAGGGCTGGTTGATTTGTGTTGATAGAAGTCAATGGACAGGTGTGATTGACCCTCTGAAAACCAGGAAATCCCTGGAAATTTAATTGATCAACTAAAACTATGGTGGCTTCCAAAACTGAAAATGTAACTCCAAAAACACTTCATTTTAAAAATAACTCCAAAAACATAAACTTCTCAAACTGTTCATTTTATCATAACTCCATAACTCCAAAAGCAGTTCATTTTAACATCCTCACTCCCAAAAAAGTTAATTTTAACATCGGAACTCCAAAGACAGTTCATTTTAACATAACTCCTCAAACAGCTTATTTTCTGTTTTCCTTTTTTATGAATATGCATCTCTACATTTTGTTAATTTCTTCATGACCTCTTTAAGGTGTTAAATTTATAAATTTTTTAAAAATGGTACCGATTTGATATGGCTTAAGAAAGGCGTAAAACGGCAATCAAACAAACAACTGTTTGGATATGGTATAATATGTGAATATTCACTAAAATTGAAACAAGGGCTTTACATCAAGAACGGTGTTAAACACCAAACAAACACAATAATATAATCTTTGTTCCGAACATGCATTTTACTTGAATGTATATTGTAACTAAGCCCTTGTTGGATATGTCAAAAGATTGATATCAGTACCTTCTCTACTTTCCACATTCTGCAAATATGGTTTCAAAGCTCACCTTGGCATACATGTATATGTTTCAATTAGAGTTTTAAAGATAATTTATCATATTGAGATGTGAGAAGGGTGTCATGGTGGGACATTTCCTGGTCTGGATTCAATTAAAATCTGACCATTGGTGAATGGGGTGTGGAGAATGTGACATTATCACATTGTTATCTGTGAAGATACCTCTGGAGTCTAGCTATCATTGGACAGAGATAACTGATAGTGTCTTCATCTGTTAACTCTCTAATTAGAGGGGATACTTTAATAATAATGGGCTGAGGTGATCCACTGAAGGACTTGTAGACAGACAAGGCTTTATGTCCTTCTGACCACTCCACCCCTACTGGATATATCTTCATACTTCAATACTCCTCTCTCTGAACAGCTGGTACTTTATGGCTTCATAGTCAATTCTAAGGCCATAGACCATGCCTGAATTTTTCCATTGTTTCAAATAGTCACAATCCAACAGCCTTTGTGTTTTCTGTCAATGTGCTCAAAATATTGAATTTCTGTTTCATATAAGCCTTTTACTCAACAAGTTTTCTTATGTTTAAATGAGACTGTGCTCAACAAACAAAATAAATAATTTATTCTGCATGCAAGTCTTTATTCAAAGGGCTTTCAGTTCATTAACCAATATTTTTACCTTTTTGTATCGATCTACTGTGAGGAAAAGTTCACCATGGACAACCAGTTAGTGTGAAAGTATTGATGATAGATATCTTATTTATCATTGACAATGATTTACTAATTGTTAAAAGCATATATAGCAGAGCTCATTATTACCCTGCATGCAGAGACCACTTCAATTCACCATGAGAAAGTGTTGCTATTAAAAATCAGATGCAAAATTGGGGTTATCTCTTGATTCTTAAAATCATCCATTTTATTCTTTCACTTTCAATATTCTCCTTTCTGTTTGACATGTTCAACATTAATAAATTTATCTAATCCATGATTACCCGTAGACAGATGTTTTTGGACAGAATGAAGTTATCATAGCAGTAGCTAAGGATCCTATGTTAATGTGGTACTCTGCTTTTCAGAAGCCGTATGGAGGAGAGTCTTCAAGACTTGTTTTTATGTTTATACTACATTCTTGTGGTCTTTCATAAAATTGATCCACCATTTTTATTAGTAATACATGTACATTACTACATTCCAATAATTATCCAATTATTCCAATAATAGTTTAGAATAATTTTACTATACATTGGACTAAGAAACTTTCACAGTTGCAGCTTTATTGATGCTATGTGTACATGTACATTCTTGGTACATGTGACCAATTTAAGCACAGAAAATACAACAAACAGGTAAGGAAAGAATAAAGAGTATTGATATAGCAGGGCAACTAGAACGGCAGAAATGAGCACAAAGGGTTGTACAGTCACTGCAGAATAACATAGGAGGGAATATTTCTCTTTGGAATGTGCCTGATTGTTGAAGTCTTCCTAGCTCCTATCTCTCTGCGGCATGTCTATATCAATGTAGAAGTCTCTCATGTATTGGCATCTGGTCTTGATGCCGTTACATTTTCACAATTTCATCCCATACAGTACTTTGAAGACTCTTTCTATATCTAGATTGATGTTCTGTGTTCATTTCATCTAAGAACCCAAAGTTTTGTTTTTACAATACTATACAACAGTTACAAATGTTCCCAAAGAAAAACTCCATACTTAATCTTCATGTCCCTTTTTTTTTGCACTGGTTTCATTTGTTACTCACTAATAACATTGGCCTCTTGGTAAAGAGTGTTAGCTTCCTCTCTAGATCCTATGATCAATCTTTGAGGCTTAATAAAAAGGCTTTGATTCCCCCTTCCGTGGTACTGGGCAGTTAGGGTCTGACCGACGACTGGTTTGCCCAGTATCCATAAGCCAAACACATTTCTTACTCATTCTGTTACTTATTTAACAGTGTGTTGCAATTCCAGAAAAAAAAGGAACCAGTAATTAGTTGTGTTCGCTCTTCTCTTCTTCCACAATCCCAGCCTGACACATATAATCTTCTTAAGTCCACCAAATCCAAAACCTTTCAATCATCCAGTAACAGTATTTTGTAAACAAATACCAACTATTTTCAAAGCTATCACATTTAATTGGGTTGTTTTGTATATTTCTGACCAACAGTAACACAAGCTTCTCTTTCACGTTTTTGTGATGCATTCCAAGAGTTCTGTAAATCTGGCGGGTGGTTGGTGGGAGCTTCGTGTTGCCCTGGTGCTCTCAGAGCTAAGGGGCAACAAGAAGCTGTTGTGGC
>JAUELC010132993.1:0-11444 GCA_031471745.1 Cryptochiton stelleri
CGCGTTTTAGAGTTTTGAGTTTTCGACCTTCCAGAAAAAAGTAGAAACAACGAGAACCCGAAAGTGCAAAGCGACAACACGAAAGTGCGCTTTCGTTGTTTCTACCTTGCAATCTCGCATTTTCGCTTTGCACTTTCGGGTTCTCGTTGTTTCACTCTCTAGATCTAGGCCTGTACAAGTAAAAATCTCACATTGCCGCATCCGTCTTCCATACTTACGCCTTAAACGGAGAGCGATCTATATTGCGAAATAACGCATCTACATGTAGTCGATGTACACATCCAGCGTTGTCAGATCGATACATTAGTTCATACAATTAAAGTCTTAATCGTCTGTCCATGGCCAATTTTGATGGGTAAATTACATTGTTAAAATACTCAATAGGATGTTAGGGATATAAAAGAGAACACAAAGAATATACAGTTTTTTTTTTGGTTGTAAATAAGGATATGCAAAGTGTAGTCCATAAGGAAACGGGCGTCTATATCCGCATACAAATGCCATTGCCGAATCTTTGATATGGTTTCCTGAAGCTGTTGAAGAATTAAGGATACCACCAAAAACACGGGACAAACAATCTGTGACAAATGAAGTGAAGCCGTGTTGTTTGTCCACATTTCAAATATCGGACTGGTGTTACCGTAGACAGGCGTTTAATACTAGCCTAAATATTCTATTAATGTTGTGGAAAGGGTCAAGTTCAGAATAAAAACAGGGATTAGTGTATTTTATAGCAGTATGTTTTCTCACGGCATTCTACATACGAACCCGGGTTTTCCTTCCACTGGGTACTCCACTAAAAAATATCCTTGATTGATTCAGTGTCCTGCACGCATCACGTTTAGGTGGCACAGTGGGCTATTAATCTTTTTAGTTAGGACATCTCACGAATTTTATACATTTCTTTAAATCATCTCACTTCAAGAATGCTTGTCTGTGAAGTGCAAGTTTGCCAAGTGCGTAGTTAATTGTGTATTAAGACTGGTCTATAGCGTTTGCGTATACCTACCAAACTTCCAGAAAACCGTATAGGCACATGTAGTCACAGTCATATATAGCTCAGTGGGTAGTGTTATGTCTTTAACCCAGACGACTGAGGTTCGATTCACGGTGGAGGAAAGCATATTTCTCTCTTCATTTATAAAATATACAAATAATTTACAAAATGGTTTACAATGAAAGTTGATATCAGAACATCTCATACACACATGTACATATTTAAAAAAAAGTTGTCTGTGAGAGTATCTACAACATTAGACGATTTCTCGGTTTTAATTAGTCGACATCCAGTGTGCCAGTGTGATTTATCTTTGACAATGTATATTTTAAGGGTTTGGGGGCTCTTCTGAAACGAATGATGTGGGCCATAGCTATAGGTTTGCTTTGCCCCATAATTATGGAAATTAAAACTTAACCTTTACATATCTTGATAAAGTACACAAAATATATGATATGACGTATTGAAGCATACATACTAGATTACTACTTATATGATGCAGAGTGAAACCCACACATTGTTAAAATGATCAAAATGACATGGACAACATACTACAGTATACGATGAAGGATAACATAGACATAAAGTGAACTGGAATGAGTGACAAATCAGGTTAATAGGGTAGACACTAGATATCAGATCAATTAGATTGTAAGAATTGTGTCTAAACTCTACTATTATCCGTCTCAGGGATGCCGAAGAGTCATGTCGTAACATTTCTCGGTTGTTTTCGGCTCCTGTCGTCTCTGTACGGTTCATCCAGGCAATGAAACTACCGAAAAATGCGTAATGTTAATCGCCGAATATTTGTTTTTACCAAAGTACAATTGGTACAAAAAAAACCTTAACAATCCAACGTGTGTTAAGACTTAAATCACATTTAAATAAAAAAAAGATTTGCCTTTGTTTCGTCTACAACTTGTTGGAAATCAAAAAGAGTGGTCGTCGATAATTGCCTGTTCACGCGAGAACGAATTAGCTCTGAATTAAACATAATACTTTTTTGACCAATACTGTTAAAGGCTTTCATTTCTGTCATTCAATTTAAAAGCGCTTACGATTATTGGACCATTGTCAATGGCCAGCGGCAGTGATCTTCCAGAGTTGTTGCAGGCCGGTTAATGCTGTCATTAGACAAGATTGTGTCTGCATGGAAACAACTTGGCTCACACTTCTTATACGAAACGAGATTCGGACGAAAAGGCTTCTTCGATCTGAAAAAAAATCCCAGCAACCAGGAATTAAGGTTTTGTTTCACAGAAGGAATTTTGGTGTGTTCAGAAAGCTGAACAGAAGAACAAACTAACAACACACAACTGGACGCCGAGGGCCTAATGTTTAAGCAAGTATAGCCGTTAAAAAAATCGGTTTTCATCACTGTAAGTGTGTTTTATTTCAATATTATAGCTACTTGATTATGTGTTTTTACAAGAAGCTTTTAATGGTTCTCACTGGAAGGAGTATTTAAGATCATCCCTGTTTATAAGCGACACAATTTTGAATGTATCACCAGGATCACAATCGTTATATTCTGACAGGAGTCTGACCTGATACCGCAGCAGTGCACGACAATGAAGTCGTCTATGTCCACACTGATAATTTTTGGGGTTTCTTGTGAATCTCATATGGTAGTGCCATATCTAACTGATAAGGCGTTATTGAAACTCACGGAAGACAGTATTTAATACAATCTACCCGCTCCCAATATTGCCAGGGTTGTTCTAAAATGTGGACAGTGTAATTGGAGTGTCATTGGACAAAGATTAATATTATGTGACGTATTAAAGAATAGTTGTACTTTGGTGAAATAAGGATATACAAATACCTATGATACGAAACAGCTGTGGTTCATCTATCATCTGTTTGGGGCACAGATTTTACAGATTATTCTGACCAAAATATGTGAAATACAAAATGGATCGTAAGTCATGCGTGAGGAGGGATGAGAGACTTATCGCTCTACGAATGAAGCCTCGTTCCTCACATACGGAATGGCACAATAGAAGTATTTGCTGGAACGAAATTTTGAAATGCTACACACATTCTGAGTTAAAGTGTCGTGTCGACGTGGGGACTATCTAAGTAGTTTAGATTTGCTGAAAGCACACACATGATACACCATATTGCAAGTTATGTAATCAACTGACTGACACGATGGCCTACTGATAACATCGTCTGCCTTGTACCTGATAGTTTAATGGTTCAAGCATAGGACAAGTCTCAATATTCTCATAAACAGTCGTTGCTTCTTTACTAGATGCTTGATGAGTTTATGGTTTCATGATGAACTTAAGTTATTCTACTCACATTACATGATAACGTGTCAGCCCGTTGGTTGAAATAAAGCTATCGTACAACATTGGTAATAAACAATGGAAAATGCAGTATTGTCTTTCAAAAATTCATTTTTATATACCGCTGTCGTCAAAATGAAACTATCAAATCAATCGTACCTCACTTCGCATACATGAAGTGTCGGTTTTAAGACGAAAATGTCGGAATCTATGATGACGGTGAAATCTCCAAGAACATTCCTGAAAAATGTTTACAATTATATCAAATATTACAACAGGCATTTTCAGAACCAGTCCGCATGTAACATACAAGGTTACCCTGAAAGTGTAAAATAGTAGCTGCGTATTTTTTTTAGCACGGAGCGAAGGCTACGTGTGTTTGAGGATGACCTTCCTGAGTTATGTAGACAAACTTAATCAATCTATTACAGAAGCTCTTTATCAAAACTATTTCTCCAAACAATCCTCAAAGATAATTACACCACGACTCAACTACTGCTTTAAGTTGGTTTCCTGTTAAACTTCTCTTTTCTAAGTATACAGTGCTTAAACAATCCTCTGACAATTACACTGCACACAATGAGTCAAGTACTGCTTCACATCGGTTTCCGGCCGAACGCCTTTTCTCTGAGAACTTCTGTAAATAATCTATAGCCTACCTTACTTCAAGTAATGACCGACAGTATTTGCCGTCTTCCTACTCTCGAACACCTCTTCTTTGCCCTCAAATTGTACGCTTCTTTTTTTTCAGAAAACCTTCTAGTTCTTCTGCAACAGGCGCGGAAGAGGCAGCAGAGAAACATGGCGGCGGTTGAACAAGGATAACTGTTATTTTAATTCCTTTTCAATTTTCAGCGCTCGTGCAAGGTGAGGGCAATTTTTATAACAGTAAGTCAAATCTGCTGATTTCTTTTAATTCACTTAGGTAAACAGAGTAATTCAGGCAAATAGTTCAAATAAGCATTGATATTTTTTCCTGTCCTCTCGATTTACTCGCTTGGAAGCCACTTCCGGAAGAAATTATTCTCAATCAAGAGGAAACATTCATATTTTTTCCTGTCCTCTCGATTTACTCGCTGGGAAGCCCCTTCCGGAAGGAATTATTCTCAATCAAGAGGAAACAAATTGTGTCGACCTCAACAAAACAATATACGCGAAGAAGGCTATCGACAAAAAATATGGGGAAAAAAGTGGGAAGGATGTTGTTTTACCAGACTCTCAGGATGTTGTCAACATTGGTTAGACGCTAGATACGATATTTTCACCAAACCATATGACGTCATTCAACTGTAACATATATAAATTCAAGATATTTATGTGGAACTTTGTAATATATTTATATAAAACGACGTAAGCTACTTACGTGGAACTATATTTAAGCTGTTTATTTAGAATAATATTTAAATAACTATATGTGTGACAAAAGGTAAACTGTTTATGTCGATCCATGTAAGGTTTTTTGTTGATTACAATGTATGGCCGTTGAAGTTCTCTCACAAAAGACTGTGCTGCAAGTGTAAACTGTGTTATTTATGTCTGTCTGTCTCGTCTGTTTTCTCAAGTTTCCATTGGAAAAAATCGATAGTAAAAAACCCAAGGCATTAAAGTATTTTAATAGGGGTATATTGCCTAACAGCGAGTATAACTGTCGCCTGGAGTGAAATAAAATATTTCTCTTTCTGAAGCTGATGGCAGTTATGTCTTATACTTTTTTAAGAAAGTAAATATATCTGTTCGCTAAATTATATAATTCACTGTTGAGACGCTTCCGCAAATCAGTTTTCTAAATCGCTTGCGCCTTAAACGGCGAGCGATCGTACATGGCAAAATAACGCGTCTACATATACATGTAGGCGATATGCATCTCCAGCGTTGTCATATTGATACATTAGTTCATACAATCAAAGTCTTAATCTACTGTGCGTGGCCAAGTTTGATGGGTAAGATGACATTGTTTAAATATCCAATAGTCTGGTGGTTATATGAAAGAAAACATAATGTACGTCTTGTAGACAGTTTTGCGACCAACACCGCTGACTAAGCCGACAGGCTGTTTGTGTGATAACCTACTTTGGCGCCGCCATTGCTGTTATAATAAGAATGGCCTTCTGTGTTGCAAAGGTGCGTTATTAATTATGTATTTAAACTACGTGGTCTATATTGTTGTGAAATCTTCCCAAACTTCGGGGAAACTGTAGAGGTACATGTAGGCAGAATCATATATAGATCAGTCGGTAGAGTGTTGGGCCTGTAACCCCGACGATCAGGATTCGAATCCCAGTGAAGGCAAGCAAATGTTTCTCTCTGCATTTAAAAATATCAATAGAAATTATAAAAAAAAAGAATTACAATGTAAGCTGCTCTCAGACAAATTCATGCATATTTTAAGGGTTTTGACGGCTCCATTCAAACGAATGATGTGCGCCATACATGTAGCTATAGGTTTGGTTTGCCTCATACTTCTGGTAATAGAGGATGATTATATGATACAGAGTGAAACACACACATTGTTAAAATGACATCGACAGAAATGACAATGACAACATACTACAGTATTTAAGATGAATGCTAACAGAGATATAAAGTGAACAAAAATGACTGTCAAATGAAGTAACACATGTAGTGACTAGATCTCAGAACAATTAGATGTTAAGCATTTTGTAGTCCAAACCAAAGTAATATCCGAGTTTGAGGTGCCAAAGAGTCATGTCGGAACATCCATCGGTTGTTTCCGGCTCCTGTCATCTCCGTATACCGTGTAGGTGCATCGACGCAATAATACTACCAAAACACTGCGTAAGGTTAATCGCCTGATATGTTGACTAAGATACTTCGCAGATTCATACACAAAAAAAACCCCAAGCAATCCAACGAGAGTTTAGGTTAAATAACAATTAAATAAAAGGTAATTCCTTTGTTTCGCCTGCCTTTATGTTGCAAATCAAATCAATAGTGGTCCGTGTGTGTGATTTAAGTTTAATGTAGATCCGATAATGTCATCTACTAACACAAAAACAAAAAACAAATGTCGATCTATATATGAGTTATCTCCCATGACTACAATGAACTTCATAACGGCCCAGGTCAGTCACTAAGGAAAATGGTTTTCTTAAGTTTCGATTGAAGACAAAAATCTATACAAATAACATCAATGCCCTAGGCATTAACGTCTTGTAGAGGAGGTGAATTACATAACAACGCGTCTACATGGCGCCATGTGTGAATTAAAATGTATTACTTTCTAAAGTTGACGGTATCAATATCTTGTCGTGAAACAAAATTCATATATCTGTTAGGTAAAACATAAAAATAGGAATACTATTGTGCCCGTTCTGTTTATTGCTGTGGTTATTATTATATTATTATTATTATTCCACGATCTTTTGTAACGGATTTCTCGGTTACCTCTAGAGCTACATTTGGATCTTTGGAATATATATTCTGTGGAATTTGCTCCATGTCTTTAGGAGTCTTTTTTTTTCTCTCTCATAATTGACCGTATTCACTATTGATACCGTCCAGGAAAAAGGTTTTCTAAATCGAAAGCATATTAAACGGTTTGATTTGATTGACTCATATTTAACGCTTTGCGGTCCTGCCCAAGGAATTTCTGGTATTTCACGGCGGTGTACTCCAACACTAAATGGTCACACTATCAAATCCATAAAATGTGAAGTGTTCTGCTCTGAGGGAAAAATAATGTTCACCCGGCAAAGACAGCATGACTACGCTCGGGACATGCTGCTCTTAACCAGGGGGCGGGTGAAAACCCATATATTGCAAAAAGGCGCGCCTACGACGTGGCCGATATTTTTCTCACCCTTTCTTTGATCCTGAAATTAATGTAAAAGACTATAGTAAATTGCGTTACAAATATTCGGCAGGCAGCCCTAGTGTGACAATAAATGTTGCAAATTATTGTCATTTCCGATGAAATAAAGTATCTTTTTTAGTTGCTAGGTAACACATGTGCATTATTGCTCAGACCATCTAGTAGATCGGGATTTTTGGTAGCTGGTTTCCTAAACAGCGATAAAGTCTATATAAACATCCTACCTGCTGACTTCATAAAACAGAAGTCTTAATCGCCTGTGTGTAGACCTAGTAAACTTTGTTGTGGTCCATGACATATGTAAAGTACCCAATAGGCTGTTGGTGATATAACTTAAACATTTAAGTGACGCTAGGTAAAAAATGTTGAGGATCCTTCAATTCGAATTGGATCGGCACGACAGTTGACACGATTTTTCTTTGGACTATTGTGCACAGTTTGACTGGCATAGGTTCCTACTCCTACATGTTAGTTAGCTGAAGCACCAGATAGCGACTTCCATATATATGATCCATATCATCCTAGTAAGATCATGTGATCTATACAAGTACGAACATGTATCTTCTTTGTGTTAACACAGTGCACTGTATTATGTATTTTCGTCTATTAGAATAATCTCTAAATCACCTTTTCACGAATAACTGACAACATTCGTCAAGTACAAAGTGTTCAAATTACCAAGGCAGTATCCGCCCGCAGTCAAGCCATGTCCTTTGATTCAGGGAGCATGACCGGTATTAATGGGAGATCTTGATCGCTGAGATCACGTCATGGCAAGTCTCGCGGCATCGATAATTAAGTGGAGACACTTTTTTCTGCAGACTACTTCTCTGTACTTGGGATGAAGTATATATTTCCTAGTTGCTGCTAAGAAAACATCCACCACAGAGATTTTGTTGAAAATTATGCAACACGGAGGCTTGATTTGAAAGACCAAAAAATATCCCAAAAACATATCCATTAATGTTGTGGAAGGGACAGTGTTCGGAATACCATCGAGCGCCTTTCATGTTTGTAAAGCAGTATGTGTCCTCATTACAACTAATCATTTGGGCTCGGTTAAAAATTTAGTTACTACATCTCACGAATGAATTTCTCTTTTTTAAAGAATATCGTGTGTGCTAAGTGTGTGAGCGAAGACCCAAGTACATTTAAGAAATTCTTTATTTATTCCACATGTTCTATCTAGTGTCGATACTTTTGCATGTACATAACGGTAACAATGCAATGTGTTTTTGATACCGAAATTGGATAATAGATTTGACTTAATCTTGGATGGTCAAACCCAATTCAATAGAATGTGTCATGTGAAGGAAAAAAACGTGAACTACATTTAAAGTGGAAGACTTGTAATTTTTTCAAGTAACATTTGACTGACAGTTAAGTAACAAACAAATCCAATGATCACATCAAAGTTTTTTTCAATCGGCATAAGCCGCGAATAAGGTCATGTATAAGAGGAAGTGACACAGCGTGCATTTATATACACGGTGCTATAACAGAACTACATATAAAATCTAAGTATTTGTAATTGTAAAAACGCTTGTAAATGACTTTTGAACTTGAAAACGGTATTTATTTTCTTGTAATATTATGCCAATTATAATAAAAAAAAACGTATGGTAATCGTAACAACAACAAAAAGTGATAAAGCTTTAGACCGTTCCTACCCTGTCACAGTATACCGGCACGGTTCGTTGTTCTATTGCATTGATGTTAAGTGCAAATCTGAAATGAAGTCTCAAATGTCCGTTGAAAAGGAACGATCCAACGTTCCATTACGAAGCAAACACTGTAATAAAACGCTCTGGGCCATCTGTATCGGTCACACGTATGCATGGTTTAAGTCGAGATGCCATTAAAACAATGGAGAAAAATCGCAAGTCGTACATGTAGTAGCTAAATTTAGACTCATTCCAAATAATACATGGTAAACGAGAACCCACAATCAGAACAACTATGTATACTACAGCAAACTGATGACGCCTCATATTTCAATAATATGGGTGCGAATACCACTGTCACAGGACGACAATGACAACAAGCAATAAGATACAAGGCAATAGCAGGACCCAACATATGGTGCAATACAACAGAGCAGAAATAACAGTGTAGGAAACTACAACAACTGTGCTTACTGTTTTTCTTTTGCACGAGGAGTAGCATGGCAACAAGAATCCTGAATCTACCTCTAAAAATCGTACCCGGTAACCTGCATCCTAGAATAGTAACCCGTAACAACTTGCATCAGCCTTGGGGCTACTGCTAACATAATGGCACCATTTAAGTATTCACATTGATCAAACACATAGTTGTACGAACTGTGCCTCTTCAAATACAAAATAAAGTTATCTTGTTAACACTCGCAGTAATTAACCGCATTGCCCTAAACAAACCATGAGCAAAACAGAATGAAACAAAATAACATCTGGCCCTGTTGGTATATACTGTCATCCCGTATATGTGCTCTAGGGCATAACATACACAAAGATGAACAAAAGTTGTGAAATAGGGTTGATTTACACAATAGCACTCATGGCCTCATAAAGCCTTTCTACTATATTAGGCATTTATTTTTTAGAACGTAGGTTTCCTTTTAACCGACTTTCTGGTGAGCTCAAACTCAATAGAGACATGAGAGCTTAAAAGTCGTGTCAGACAAAAACAAAAACAAAAACCAAAGGGTCTGATGACTTAAATGACAAAGATAAACCTTTCGACACCAATAATGCGTTTTGTGGAGATACTGCATTGTCTGAGACCATTTCTTATGTCTAGTCCTATTAGCAGAACTTATCAGAATTGTAATCCATTAAATTGTGAATTGGGACAGTAACGAGTCATCGAAGCTGATTCATATTTTTAATAGCGCTTAAAGGTCGAAGTGCATTATACTTCTAAATGCATGATTATTTGTTTGTTGGAGCTGTTTTACGCTCGATTGACATATCATTCTTTTAACGGTGCTCCAGTTTAACCGGCGAACCAGCCAGTCATCGGAAGTGACCAGCAAAAGACAAAACAGAAATACAGATAAGGGAGCTCTGGACACAAATGGCGCAAAAATACAGAATGTTCAAGATTACAATTAAAGGCGCATGAATGCTTTGTGGCAACACAAAACGCAAGCAGCCATCCGACCCGTGTCTTTTTATCCGAAATGCACAAAATCGCTATAAAATATAAAGTATTGCGTAAACTGGTACGGTAAACCACTGACAACATATGCTGGTCTTATAAATAGTCCGTATCGACAGATTGGAATAAGAATGGGTTAACTGACATTTTACCTATCTTGACAAAAAAAAAACAAAAAACATAAAGCAATCAGAGGTACTTGGTTCGCCATTTGTGCTAACTTTGCAGATAATCCCTTTCAGTACGCTAATCTATTAAACAGTTCGTGTTAATTAGCTGTCCAATATCGTTATATATAACAGTGTATGCATTGTTGACATTTAGAATGTGTTAAAAAAAATTTTCACAAAAATTCCAGAAAATTCCAGAAAATTCTGGCTCTACACAAACATCCTCAAACGAAGTCCTAAATTGATACATACTCGTTCCATCAGGACTGTTAATAATATAGATTGGTTTGTGTAAGTATCGTTCAATATATTAATCTTGTGTAGACAGTTTTTTACTTAGTTTTGAAGCCGGAACCAATGTCCCGTGACAGATAACGCCACACGACCAGGGTGACATGTGCATGGTTTAATGTGTTGGTAATAACTCTGTCCTCGGTCATGCCTTTCTGAGATAACCTAATACAATATTCCCTGTTATTAACAACAAATCCACTAAAGGCACAACGTGCACTGATGTACAGGCAAGTACGGGACTCGATTGGATTCGTACAACGTCGCTTGATAGAATCTATATCCCGCGAAGCACTAAATCCAATTTAGTAATCCTATATCGTACAACAAGCTTTGCCCATCAGTGACTCGAAAAATGAGCAAACACAGCGTAAAACATTTCGTCGGGCAGGGCACTGAGCTGTCTGTGTCACAAAATCCGATGACAGTCTTATTTGGACATACAATGTTTGACCTTTGTTATGCATGTATGTATTCTAATAGTTTCAAAAGCAGCTACCACTTTATAAACCATTTTGTCTGGGTTGTTACTGCAAAGCAATTTAGCTTCACAATGATAAAAAAACAAGGCAGAAGCTGATACCGCTAGGCCACCGTAGAGATCGTACGATATGATAACTTGTTAGATGGTCATTTCAGCTTTGAATATACACTCTTCAAAAAAAGAAACGCAAAATGAAATTCAAAAATGATACTTACAATTTTGTACACATATGTTAACT
>JAUELC010133104.1:0-11444 GCA_031471745.1 Cryptochiton stelleri
AAACTCACATCGACCTGCTGCCAGAGGCTGTGTAGCCAAAGGTTGGTCGGTGCGACTTGATCGGTCTCTAACAACTCCGTCCCATCCCCTTCAAAGTTTTGGCTTGCACGTCAAAAAAGGTGTTGGCTAAATCCAAGTAGGTGTCCGTATAAGCATTAGTAATGCGGAATTCGATGGGACCACCGTCGCTGATGCTGGCGATGGGGCTGTAAATTTCACAGCGTCCGCTGATCACATTGCTCTTTGTGGGTGGCGGGTGTTTGGTGGGAGCTTCGTTCTGCCCTGGTGCTCTCAGAGCTAAGAGGCAACAAGAAGCTGTTGTGGCGTTCTGTGATTGTCTTGTATCTTGTCATTGTTTGTTGCCAATGGCGTCGAGGGTGGTTTCCTTCACCCATTGGGCTAACACGCCGTCATATAAGTGAAATAAACTTAAGTACGGCGTAAAACCCCAATCAAACAAACAAAACAAACAAAATCTTTGTGGGTGGCATAGCCCACAAATCAAATTCACTGTTGAGAGCATCGCATGACTGGGGATGTACATACGTCATGGTTAAGCTGAAGGTATCGGGCTTGATCCGTCGGTGTGCACGCACTCAACTGAAGGCAGCGCGTGTCCGACGCCCTTTTATAGCGCGAGCTCGCTGTGATCGTTAGGGTAGGACTCTAACGCAGAGGGCGTCGATGGGTACGACGTGGTGTAGTTAGGATGGTGGCTGGGTTGGTTCATGCGGTGATGGTTACCCTACCCCCTGTGGTGCGGGTTCCTGTGGTGCGGGCGCCTGTGACACGGGGTGTGGCGCATTGTGCGTGATGTACCGCATGATGCGGTGAAAGTTGCGCGGGCTTTGCCGCGAGGTGATTTCTTTGCTGCTTTTTTATTTTTTCGGTTAGGTATGTGCCACAAATATAAAAATAACACACAAAACAGTTAAAAAAATTTAATAACATATTTTATTTACTATTCAACACTCATAAGCCAGGTGACCGTGGTCCGACACTAGAAAGATGATAACATTGAAATCGAGTTTTTTAATATTAATATATTTACCCGTTATTTATGTTAATTTATTCATTTGCATGTGCCCTGCCAGCCACAGGTCTTCGGTTTGATCCCTGATGAATAGAGATATGCATTTTTTTCTTTGTCTACATTTGTATTATATATATATTTCCAAAGGTAAAACACACTGTCACAGGGATGCCGATTAATAAAAAAACGATTTGGAACGCGTCCTACATGTCACTGCAGGATTGTGATCTTCTTTTCTACTCAAGTGTTTTCACTTAAAGTTCATATACTGACCATAAAAAAAGTATTTTATATTAAATGTATCCATGGATATAGGTAATCAAATTGTCCGTAATGTGAAAATTCGACAGTAAATTCAAGTGAATGTTTTCGAGGATAAGAGGTAAAATGGCAGTAAGTTAAAAAGACCGTGTACTCTACTATGTAGCTGTAGTAATGTCGTGTTTACTATCTGTTTATGAATCATTTTATACATATTTGTATGCACATATATATTGCCATGGTACCGAGCCGGTGTGCATTTTTAGAGATTTAGAGTAATTTTCTAGTCATGCGACGGCACAGTCCGTTTGTGGTTCTAACTGCTCTGTTATGTGGTGTATTTTATTAATACAGTAAAATAGACCGCCCCTTCTACAGTTTCAATCCTGCGGGTATCATTTTGAAATCTTTGATGAGCTTGAAGCATCGTTGAAGTTGGTCGAAACATCGTTAATCTGTGCACCTTTTTACTAGAAAACGGTTGTTGTATCTTGTCTGGCTGATATCTGGAAATCCGGAATTAACAAGTACGTATTTCGAGTTATTTATCTCGAAATTCATGAAATGTCGTAATTGCGCCCATATAACACAATATTTACCTTTGCCTCTTGAAATATATACTTACCGGAAAATTTAGTAACTGGAAAACTCAACGTAAATATAAAAAAGGTCGACTTTAATAACTGGAAACAAAGCAGATACATTTACCAAAGAAGTAAATTTATTAATCTCTTTTTAGAAAAATGATGACAATAGCTTTCGCTCATTTCGATCAGATGAAAAACGCGTTCTGACCTGTGTCCTTCTTTCACTTTGCAGTTATTCTAGTGGATTTATTACATTCCGGGCAGATAGTAGACTAGCTGCTCTGAACGTAATAAGTGTTACTTTCAAAAAAGTAACAAATCAGAAACCCCTATTCATTAACTTAAAGAAAATATCTAACTGCTTTGTACAAAACGGGCAAATACATTCGTCATAAAGATGGCGAGTATTCGAGAAATATTGGTCTTGCATCCACCTTCTGGATTGACTGTATAAGTGGCATTGACCAGAAACTATAAATGAAAGTAAATTATTATCTTTTATTTATTTTCTTTTTATTATTGTTAATGCTATTATTTCTTTCTTTTATATTTATTTAGTTATTTTTATAAATTTTTTCAGTATTTCTCATTTCTTTCTAAACCTAATTATTATTACTTTTTTTTTAGGTGTAAAAGGACTGCAATTGTTACTATTTTGTATTTACACTTTATGTTCTGTTTATTTCTGAGTTGTAAAATGATTGTAATGTTTTGTTTCCCAGACAAAATTTTTAAAAAAGTCAATAATAATTATAAAAAAATATTGTTACTTTCTGGGCAACATTGGTACCCGAATTTAATTAGTATTAACACTGAACCCTGCATAAAAAAAATAAACCGTATAAATTCATAATTGTATTCAGTTAGTAAAAACCATATTACCTTGGGTTGCCCTCAGAAGTAACACAGCTAAAATAACCCACAGATTACTCATAACTGGTGCGCTGAAGTCCACGTTATATTTGGAATTAGATTATAGACGGTTATATACCAACCGATATGCCTAGACCAAGATAGCTTAAACTGAGAACAATTCTTTACGATTAACAATTAGGTCAACAAGTTCACTGTGTTGTCAGTCTATTGAAGCGTTGCCAGCAAATGAATAAATTAACAGACAGTAAACTTTAGGTGGAATAATCTGCGCTGGTGGAATAAGATCACTAATAAATATCATCGAAAGAAGCTATTTAATTTAGGTGTATTTCTTATATATTTTTTTCTTCGCTAACAAACTGTTCTTCAGTTGACTTCTGCTAATGTCATGGAGCAATTGAGTGCTTGTTTGTGAGGAATTTGACATAAAAGCGTAATACGTCATTTCTAGCATTACAATGCCTTTAGGCTTTCCCCTGAATGAATATCGGGGATAATAACATATTCAATATTCACCCTATCTCAGAACAAAATATTTAATATTTTATTAATTTAACTTTTGAGAAAATACCGGAAAGTTACAGGCATGAAAACCCGTATTGCTGATTGTTTGATAGATTGATTGATTGATTAGTGTTTTACGCCACATTCAGCGTTATTTCAGCTACGCTGTGGCGTGAACATTTTACAATTTGTATATATGAATCAGTTTCCATAATCTTTGTTTCAATCTTCAGCACCAGAGGTTATTCATCAAAACGAGAATTGAAATAAACTGATAAAAACAGACATAAGTATTACAAATTTTAAATAAGTCAAGGAATAAAACGTTTTCTTTCGAGATGTAAAAATTGAACATATATGATCCTTACAAATATTTTAATTTCAATAGTATTAAATAAATTTGTGTGATACACACCGATCTGTTAAGAAATCTGATGACAACATCGCCAGCAATGTTGTCAAACAAATCCTTCATAGAGGAGAGCAGTCGCCTAAAATTGGCAAAGTCTACACCATTAACTTGCATGTGCTTGATGTCATACAGGCAGTCACACATTAGACACTTTGGAGGATCTTCGTCTTTGTCTAGGAGAGACGTTTGGTGAAATGACTGGGGCCAATACGACATGGCAATAGAAACACTTTGTTATTTTGAGACATTCCATGGGAATTTAAATTTGATCCTATGGCATGTTGTATGTCGTGGAGTGTACTCTGCACTTCCTGGTACCATACACCCTGCCAAAGTTTAAATATATATTTAGAAACATTTGGCTTAACATTTTTATAATCTATTTGAGGTTGAGAAATAAGCTTGTTGAGGGCAGCTTTCGCTTCCCTTTTCCCAACGTTTTTTTTTTTCAGGGATACCCAGAAGACTAGGTATCCAGCAGAGCAAAACTTCTGCTCCACTGGCTACCAGACCGTTATACTGTGAAAGAATCTGCAGGGTTGCTGGATGCTTGACCGTAAAGCTATCAATAGCTAAAAAACAAGCCGGCGAATCACTGCAGATAACAGCCTTTTTAACATGGTGCTCGGAAATTAAGTAGTGCCCGTAAAAATAGTCTTTGCTTCAGCAGAGAAAATGGGCGAAGATAAAAGGAAAACAAAAGGAGATGTAGGGAGGCCAGATGCTGCATTTGCGTGTGGTGACATCTAGGTTTTGCATTATCGTCAGACAAACTACAATGGCAATAAAAATACGAGGGTCCAGTGGCCACCGAGGCGAGAAAGTTCGTAGAAGCAACCTCATCTACTTTTGGCAATGCAATTTTGTTTAGCATGTTTATTAGATCGATCTTACTTTATACTTTTTTTTAAATTTCTTGGCAAGACTTTCATCATGAATATTTTGTAGAGGGAAAGCGTCTCATGATACTCATTCTGATACGACAGTAGTCATGGGTAATCATGGACTGCCAAGGCCCCGAAAATTCTAGGTTTATTTATTTGCGTGTTACGACATCTAAGTAATTAACATTGGATCATATCTGGGTTTTTACAGTTCTAAGTAAACAATTCTACGGATTGTACAGTACACCCAATTGAATACAGCTGAATATCGAGCTAAACTATTTTAAATAAAGGAATGTACTTTCCAGACACACAAAACAAACAATCACACAATTCTTGTCAACAGTATGTTTTATTGAGGTCATATCGCAGCGTTCCCCGAAAAATGTGACATTTTTCCCAATTGTATTAACTTAAATAAGTTAGCAGCTTTTACAATGTACGAATTGTAATAGAAAATAATCTGATTATCATTTAAAAATTGAATGACCTGTCATTGAATTGAACTGAAACGGTGTCACCCTTGTTTAACCCCAACTTGCCTACTTTTAGACCAACTATTAAGGGAAAGAACATGATAGATTTCGGAACTGTTCATTAAATAAATTCAAGTGTTGACTTTAACATTAACTCTGATGGTAGTCAAATTATAACCACATGTGTAGAAGTCTCGGGGCTTTAAAGTTTATGACGGGCATTAATGTAGCATCAAAATTGTGGAAGCTCGCTATGAAATCATCAAAAACACATTTTTTGTTATCAAATCTAATAAAATGGTGGTTTTAGATAAAGAATGGCCTTAAGGGTAAAAAAAAGCGCAATAATTTATTGTCTACGACCAGTAGGTATTTAGTTATTGGCGATAAATGGAAACGTAACGTCATTCCGCATAACTGTTGTGACGTCATTTCTGTAGCTATCATTTTTTATTGTTTTAATACATTTATATCGTCCTTGTTTGCAACTGTATCTTGAAATTTTATTGAATTTTACTTCCGGTCATGACTATACCGTTATAGTAGACATCTGCCTATAATTCCAGAGTTATTAATTGTCGAGTATATATAAGCTATAGCATTTTATTCATGGCTGCCACAGTAAACAACATTCCGAAGAGAAAAACAAAGCATTTTAGACGTTGTCCACCATGTAACGTCATCAACGGTCGAATCGTTTCCCTTGTACATAACGTCAGTACGCCACAGAGCATCTTGCGGTGAGTCCGGACGTGAAACTAAACTTTCTGGCGACATCAGAATTGCCCCGGAAAGAAGGTCACAGAGTTGAATTCAAATGCATTCTAAAACGGGTCCTTTTTTCGGCGATAAATTTCGAAGAAATTTGCTCTTTGATTCATTATAATTATTCGTGCTTTAATTCATGACAACATATACTATAAATCCCGAATCCCAAACTTACCTGTCCTGGATTTAAAAATTTCAACATTTTATTGTTAAAACACCATTTATAGCAGAATAGGATATAAAACACAAATATTGATTGATTGATTGATTGATTGATTGATTGGTGTTTTATTTCACTCATATGACGGCGGTGTACTCCAACAGTAAATAGCCACACGAACACAAACCATAAAATGTGAAGTGTTTTGGTCCGTTGGAAAATCAATGTTCCTCCAGTGCTGGGTAAAGACAGCATGGCTATGCTTGCACCATGCACCATGTAATTTTTGTATTGGAAGTAGCTAAACATCGCAAAGGCAACAAACCGACGCACTGCCAACATGTTTAGCATTTCCCATATGGAGTGGGTAGACTATACAATTAGAGCACAGTGCCAGTGTTTTATCACATTAGAATGTTCCATTTAACAGAGCGTGTCACTAAACGGAATTATTTAAACTGTACAATTAATAAGGTGAATTTAAAATCAAAACAATACGTAAATAAATATATTTCATATACATATAATTTAAAATCAATTTAAGACCCTATTGAATTCAAATTCGGTTTATTAGGTATGTTTCCAATAAATAGACCTCCCCCATGGTATAACGTTGGTTAATATCGTTTGTCAAACATTATTTTAAGTCGACTAAGAAATGGATGCAGCTCGTTACATGATGATCCTTTTAATAATTGTATTATTGATTCGCCTGGTTGCATCCGTGGCTTTTGTTTTGAGACAGCCGATCGTTATTTTCTTAGATCGCCCTTGATATACTGTTTGCAGACGAGCTTTATTTGATTATTTAGGCGTGAGTGGTTACATAGGTGACGTCGACACTTCTTTAATATTGTATGGATCACCTGATATATACCCGTGTCTCAAAACTGATATTACTTTAGCTGTAAGCCACTATATAAACAGATCCATGAGATTTAAGTTACACGATCGAAGCATGCAGATAGGTTTTGCCGGCTTTCCACGGGCGACCACTCAGACCACTGACAACTTAATCTATTTTCTGTCTTGCTATACATCTCTCATATCTTAATTCATTTGTTTTTTAACAAACATCTGTCAAAATGTATGCATTGTTTGAAATGTTTCTTTTCCACAATTGTACAGCTATTTGTACAAACTGCATATCCATCGATACAAATATTATGTGGAAAGAAATTATTATTTTTAACCCAAAAAATTGTTATCCGATGAAGATATACGCGATATAAGCCATGCGCTTACAGTGTTCCGTTCCATAAAATTAAGTAGATGAAAAAAAAATACATCACTCTGAACAAGTCGCTTACTGCCATTTCTAATAAATCCATATATGTTTGTTGCCTTGTTTGCGAAATTACAGATTTATGACTTCGATTACAGTATCAATATTTTCTCATGATTGGGGAAAGTATAGAAAGAAAAAAACGAACAACCAATAAAAGCATCTTATCAGATTTACAAGTAAATCCCATGAACAGCCGAGAAAAGCATCTTTATATCAGATTTACCAGTATATCCCATGAACAACCAAGAAAAGCATCTTACTAGATTTACCAGTTAATCCCATGTACAACCAAGAAAAGCATCATAACACATTTACCAGTAAAGCCCATGAACCCAGAAAAGCATCTTACCACATTTACCAGTAAATCCCATGAACAGCCAAACAAAGCATCTTACCATAGTTACCAGTAAATCCCATGAACAACCAAGAAAGGCATCTTTAAACCAGATTAACCAGTAAATCCCATGAACAACCAAGAAAGGCATCTGTAACCCAGATTTACCAGTAAATCCCATGAACAACCAAGAAAAGCGTCTTACTAGATTTACCAGTTGACCCCATGAACAACCAAGAAACCATCTTACCACGTTTACCAGTAAATCCCATGAACAACCTAGAAAAGCATCTTACCAGATTTACCAGTAAATCCCATGAACAACCAAGAAAAGCATCTTACCACATTTACCAGTAAATCCCATGAACAAACAAGAAAAGCATCTTGCCACATTAACCAGTAAATTCCACGAACAACCGAGTAAAGCATCTTACCACATTTACCAGTAAATCCCATGAACATCCAAGAAAAGCATCTGACCACATTTACCAGTAAATCCCATGAACAACAAAGAAAAGCATCTTACCAGATTTACCAGTAAATCCCATGAACAACCAAAAATAGCATCTTACCACATTTATCAGTAAATCCCATGAACAACCAAGAAAAGCATCTTACCAAATTTACCAGTAAATCCCATTTTGTCTGCTCTCCTATTTGCGAAATTATCCGGTTATAAATGCTACAGGTTTTATAAAGGAATTGAAGTCCAATGAGAGTTGCACAAATCAGAAACCTAGAAGATTTTGTGTTCTTCGTTCAACAGAAAAACGCCAGCGTCAGCATTGTCACAATAATTGAGAGAAGTCGTCGTTGTTTAAGACACTATTAAAATGCACGAATTTTCTCGTGGACAACCTGTTGTCGGTAACGGTCATAAAAAGAAACATAATTAACTTACAAAAAATGACGTCCGATACTCGGACATAGCTTTAAATAAATAGATTGCATTTTTTGATACACCCAGTTTGTGCTTGAGTTTGATAATTGTATCAAGGCCAAAAAAGTTTGTTCTTTCATTAGATCAAAATAAGATGTTTTGTTTTCTTAACATAAAACCAGATATCGCATCATTTAAGACTCTTTAGAGCCAAGAGGGATTCCTCCCCCAGGAATTCGATGGATACTATTTTCTCACACTTTTTCGCCTTCTTTTCTTTGGTGAATTTCCAAACACCTATTTTCCTTGGAGGAATTCTCACACTTCTTTCCATTCTTTTTTGGGGGGGAATTCCCACACTTCTTCTCCTTCTTTTGTTTAATGAATTCCCACACTTCTGTCCCCTTTTTTATTTGGTGGAAATACCTAAACCTCTTTCCATTCTTTTCTTTGGGGGAATTCCCACACTTCTTTTCTCTTCTTTTCTTTGGGGGAAATTCACACACTTCTTCTCCTTTTCTTTGTGGGAATTTCACCACTTCTTTCCAATCTTTTCTTTGGGGTAATTCCCAAACTTTTTTTTCTTTGGGGGAATGTCCACACTTCTTATTTTTTAAACTTACTGTAATTAATTATAAGCTGTCTAAACCTATTTCTGATAGTGAAGAAAGGGCTCACCCTAAATCCTAGCTACGCATTAGTTTCGAGGTTATTGGCCGAGGTCCATCTTAGACCTCTAAAATCGCCATGGCCTACACCTTGGTGGAATTTTTAGCCCCCACCAGCTAAGTCAAGGTCGGAGGTTACGAATATGACCTTTGTTTTGACCCCAGAGATTAACTTGACTTTTGTCCGCCAATAAAAAAATCGTCAATTATTAACCTTACCTCTGGTGACATTGCCCGTTTCTCCCTAGATAGCCCCATTAATTGACCCTTGGCCTATTGTTAATACATTTTACCGAGTGCTACAAGTATCATAAGTTAAACGTTTAAACGAAAGGAAGTGATAATTGATCAATATTGTTTACATTTATTGAACGAAGCATGTCGTTATGGTAGAAGTATATTAACTAGAAGTGTTCACCTCTCCTTTAAATTGGGTAAGCGGCGTTTGGGATCAAGCTGCCTCTTATATCGTATGACGTGACGTAGCATACACATACACTCGACCGATGAACGAGGAGAAATGTATAATTTCGACTGCCGGTTACTACAGAAAAAACGCTACTGTTCAACTCATGTATACTGCCTTCACCAGAATTGCTGTCATTTTCATACCAGAGTTTAGTTTTGGACTTCGAGTTCTTCGAGGTCTTTGGAATGGTTCTTTTCAGCAGCAGTCAGTAAATATTAGTTAAAATTTATATAGGATCAGCAGTTGCTAAAATGATATGTGGGTGGAGCTCGGAATCACAGAAGAAGGTAAACTAGAGCTAGTCTGCTTTGTCAAATTTCTACTAGCTTGGTACTCTCCCCAACGAGTTGGAAGAGATACTCTCGTATTGTTGGTAAATAGTCACTTCCACAGAGGTCATCTTGCACTTTCCAAGAACATCTTGTAGAAGTGACAGTAAGATCAATTACAGAATAGACACAATTGCGAGGAAACAAATATGTGACAGAACCATCATTAAAGAAACACAGGTTATCCTTCAACACAACATTCTCTAAAGCTTTGCTCTTATTTTTTAGGGAATTACTGTCACCCAAAGGATAGTGTGCGTTTAAATCCCTTAACGAAAGGAAAATTGTAGAAGTTGCTCTATTAAATAACGAAGACTGTCAAAAGAAACTAAAAAAATAGAGGGTAGATAAAGATAACTTATTGTAATGGTTTTTACAAAAGAAACCCGAACAGTTACAGGGCTGTGGTAAATTTTAATATTGATGAATATGGGCGAGCATTCAGAAGCTCTCTCCATATCATCGGAAAAAGATGCTATGAAGGGCTATACGTTCTTTAGATAAATTAGAAACTTGGTATAGGATTTGGAATGTGTCTCTTGAATGCATAATACAGATGGACGACTGATTAAGCAAATCTGACTTATACTTGACTACACATCCATTTTTGGAGGGAGGATAACGGGTGAGCCAGGGATGTTTTTCCTGAATCCCTCAGGATTTGGGTAGTACTGTAAGGAGGGGAGGCCCCATTTTGTTGTTTTCTTCTGATCGAGACGAAGTCCTGTTGACTCGCACTCGACCGCGATAATAAGATGAAGGATGTAGGTGTGCGGATATCCACTTTCATCCTCTCTAACGCACCAAAACGGATGACAAGAGCAGCCGACTCTCATTCCAGGTCCAGCGTTTGAGAACGTTTAGGAAAGAAAGGACATAGGCTCTCCTTATGGGAAACATCAATATTCTGGTCATGAAACTGAAAAGTACGAGTGCTCCAATCCCTTTTGAAGAGTGTCGCTGGTGCGCTCGTCTAGTGACAGTAGGGTTTTTGTTATTATCATTATTAGATGAACTCTTATATAGCGGATGACGGGTTGGTTGGGATGTTGGTGATGGTGTCTGGGTAGACGGCAGGATTGTCTGGTTGATTTAGATGTGGACTGTTGAGTAGGAACACGGATATAATCAGGTTTTAAAGCCAGGAGAGACATAATGTTTAACGAGGACACACTTGAGTAGTCTGTCCCATCAAATTCCACCACCAATATGGCGTAGACAAGACGACGAGTCTCGAAATATAACGGATGTTTTTTTTTATTTTTAGCTTCTTGCACCAATATTGGCTAAACCCTCTCATTGGTGAGCAGCAGACTAAGGAATCAGGAATTCCACCAAAGACATTCACGAACAGAATGTCATTAAAATACCAATCGATTGTTGGGAGAGGGGGAATAAAATATTTTTTTAGTTGTCAGTTTTGTTGTCAGTTAAACATTAAAGAAATAACAATTTGATGAAATACACATGTGATCATTGCAGGGCTCGACATGACCAGCCCATTGATCATACCGG
>JAUELC010133324.1:0-11438 GCA_031471745.1 Cryptochiton stelleri
TGCGCATGCGCACCCCCACCGAAAGTCCATCCCTCCCATCCCTCCCATCCCTCACGAATGCGCGCTCGATTACCCTACCTATACTACTCATACGTTGTATTTTATACGCAGTTTGTGTTTTACACTCTATATATTTTATGCGCATTCTGTTAATACTGTATATTTTATGCACATTTTGTATTTTATACGATATGTTTTATACATATTTTGTATCTTTTACAGTATATGTTATTCGAATTAAAACACATATATAATAGGCCTATACGGTAGGCTGGACGTAATTAAGGCTGATAATAACTGAAATAAACTGATTAAACAGTAGATATTGTTATTTAATCGATTTATTTCATTTTCGACTGAAAGAGCTCTAGACCCCACCATTGGCCTTTGGGGGTAGTTACGTTAACATGGCATCCACGTCGTTGATGTTGCAACATGTCTGAACCGGTGTATGATAAACTTCGGTGCCACAGCAACCAACATTATTTCACAGGTTGCCTTTTGTTTCCAATTCGTCCATTGTAGCAGATCTGACGGTTTTGATATCATCGATTTAACCTGTTTTTTTGTTTACAGATCTCTCGTTTACGAGACCACTACAGGACATGAATAAAACAAAGACGGAATACAAACTTAGACTATTAAAGTGGTTTTATTTACCTTCAACTTTCACACTTTGACAAATGTGCTAAAACAAATAACAATACACACATACAAAATAGATAAATTAATAATACATATAAATACGTGTATACAATAATGATTAGATTATATTATACAATACAACATAAAGAAATATATATTGACTCGAAAATGATAATTTAAAACATTTACAAAACAAAATTAAAATTGGACGAAAATGAATGAAATTGCTGTGCAGTATAAATATGTATTTATAATAGACTGATAAAACTTTGGTAACGAAAATATTTTGTTTAATTAATGAACACCTCCTAATAAAGCTATAATAAAGATTTATTGATACACTGGACATGCAAATGGTGGAAACACTAGAGTCAACTAGCCCGTGCTAGACCTAACCTTTGTATTATCCAACCCACGACCTATGGATTAGGGCTATGCACAGAATAAACCAGAACCAAACGGCGCTTAATTTTTGTCGATGACGATGATGTACCCTGCCGTCAACAACTGACGACAAAACGTACTTTACATCGTCATTAATTTTACAAAACAAATATTGTTAACCGCTCAAATATTTAAGCTCACAGTATTTTCGTTATGTTGGGATAACATGAGACCAGTACGGGATAGAACCAACTACCCTCAGCGTTAGGCACCGAATCGTCAGCAGTAAATGCCGGCCGCATAGAGCACCTAGTCAGCCGGCCTTCTAAACAATAAGCTTAGTACAATAGGAAGAGACACTATCAAAATAACTCGAAATAATCATGGTAATTAGTAGCCTAGTATGAAGCAATGCAGAAGTGGAAAGACGAACTGAAAAACCTTTCATATTTTTAAAAGATGGACACAATCAAAACTTGTTCTGTAAGTTGTCAAAAAAAGCTGCATAGAAAATTGCAGTCCACAGAAGCGTTGCGAAAAAAAGTCGCGGAAAACTTGTCTGTGTGACAGAAAGATGGTCAGACGGACAGACAGACGAAGGATAAACCTATAGCCTCCTCCCGTAGAAGGCTAATAATTTATTTTGACAAATTGTGAGAGAAAAAACAATTTGTTTGTTTTTTTTCTTTTGGCATCCCAAGTGGATGCACACAAATTTGCCATGCCGAGCTGTCCATAGCAACATAACGGCCACTTCTGTGTGATTACCAGCGATCGACAAAACGTAAGCGCCCATATGTCCTGGATTTCACAATAGCTGCACATTTTGTAACTCTATTCCGTTATTGTTGAATTTCCTGGAGATGACATAAGTTTCTATAAATGTAGCATGTTGGCATAAGTTCTTTGCCATCATCATACATTCAGCTATTTTAAATGATGTCAATGAAGAATACAATAGCCTAGCCGTTACGAAGTAACAAGTAATGAGACATATGGTTCATGGATGAAGTATTGATACAGATAAAAGGTTTTTGATTATTTCAACGAAATATTTTTAAAGCTTATTGGTAAAACGGTGCCGAATTTGCAAACCTGTGTGTTCACATTAAAGAGATCATTTCTACAACAACGGGTGGCCCAGCCGTGGATGAATGTCTGTATAGTGGAGCGACTGCAACATAAGTTCTGATCCGGGTTATAGAGCTGGGTTCCACAACACAAGCTGGGACTTCCAAAGTTTAACAGTTGCACCCGACCATCGCAACATTGTTGTGTTTTGGTATTGTATTGACCTTGACCACAACATGCTGAGTATTGCCCAAACAGTGCGTACTGGACTTGTAAGAAACCACTATTGGAATAAGTCTGGACAGAATTGCCTGACGATTGGCAACAAATCTGAGTAGATGGATTGAACAGGTTCCCGCCACAACAAGCTTGTGGATATGCTGTCAAGGGGAACACGTTTCTGTTCCCACAGCATACTTGTATACTGGGATCGTACCCAGAAAATCCGCAACAAGCTGAACTTGCTGTTTTGTCAAAGAGATATGAGTTACAACAGACCTGTTGCTGTAGGTTGTACACTTGTCCAGCGCAACAGGAATGGGAAATTTCTGGGACACTATACACCATTCCACTACAGCACGTCTGTCGTTTCTTGTCGTAAACAGTACCCCCACAACAACTATAAAGTACAGGAGAAGCATCGTAAGCGTTTGAGCCGCAGCAAATTTGTGTGTCATTGTTGTAAACGGTTCTTCCTCCGCAACAGGATACTGGTCGCTCATAAACTCGGCCCCCACATGTTAACTGTTGCTGGATGCTGCGTGGTAACATGTTAGCATAACTGGTAAATAACATGTCTGGACAGAGTCTTCCTCCACAGCAAGTATCTACTTCGTTTGGTCGTCTGTTTATCAAGTTACCACTACAACAAATCTGTTGAGCCTTGCTGAATAAGCGTCCTTTGCAACAACTGTGTGTCTGGGAAGACCTATCATGGACAGCGTTTCCACAACAAATCTGAATTGTACTGTCGTAGAAGTCACTTCCACAACATTGTTCTGTTGCGCTCGTCCTCTGAACGATGTGTCCTCCGCAACAAATCGGTGCTCCAAATTCGGTTATATCAATGCTGGCGAGCTCGTTACCGCAACATGAGTGGGTACTCGAATCAAAGAGCTCTAGACCACAGCATTCGTGATTGCTTGCGGTTATGTTGTAGACTACTGCATCAAGGTCGTTGACACTGCAGCATTTCTGAAGTGACGTATGATATACTTGGGTGCTGCAGCAACCAGCGTTATTTCCCAGGTTACCTTTGTTTACAATTTGTCCGTTGCAACAGATCTGAGTGTTTTGATTGAAGTTCTTGTCTGCGCAACATCCGTATTTGATTTCCACTGTGTCATTCCACAGCTGTCCACCGCAACATGTTTGAGTTCCCAGCTGGTAAACGGACTGTGCGCAACAAAGCTGTTTTGGTGCGAACTTTGGTTTAAGCTCACCATTGCAACAAAGATTTTCATATGTGTTGAAGGTTTGATTTCCACAACATTTGCCGTACTCCGGTTTAGATAGAGTGGTATTGTTACAGCATATCTGGGTTCCTGTGTTGATCTGGGTACCGTTGCATATGGCGCCGCCTATTAAAATAAACAAGAGACAAACATAACGTTTTAATATTACTCAGATATGGTCAAGAAGATACAAATAAAATTGAATTTGTATAATATCATCTAATACGGGAAGTGTTACATAGTCCGAGCGGTCTTTGATTAGAATGTTCTGTACATTCACTTTCAGACTTTTTGCATATTTCGGACAAGTGACCCTTCGAACTATATTGAACCCTCAGCCAGCGACCCTTAAGACAAGTGGGCAGTTCCCATTAAATAAAAGCGGTTACTCGATGTTACGAAGTTGGTGAGAATAGTTATGCCTATTCATTAGAATTCCCATTCTTGGTCTCATGTCTAATTCCTGGTTCGTTATGAGTACGAACCAGAAATTTACGAAGTACTTGATATTGCTGACAATATATCGTATTAATAATTTAAAATCGAAGAATAAAGTTCTAAATATAATGATATAAGTGGCAAGGTTTGACCCCGAGGTACTTCCATTGAAAGGAGAATAAAGTATAAAATATTAATAAAAATATACAATACTTTAATAATAAATATAATTATATTCTTAGCTTAAAAAATACGAACAAGTTGATCAAATAAGTTGCACCTAAAGTAGGACAAACGATCTATTGATAAGCAAATAAGGACATGAGTGCATCTTATTATATATGGCCCATTGAATTATGTCGCTATTTCGGCATGACTGATGAATATTGGTGTACTAGAAGGATCATGTCAAGTTTTAATAGTTGTCTGACGCTTATCTGTGTAGGTGAAATCCTGTGAACAGGTATACGGTCTGAATTGTGGTTTTACCGCCACGACAATTTTAACAAATTTCTTTCTTTGAGTATCTTTTAAGAGTTGATAGCTCCATACATAGATAAGCCGCTACCAGATCGAAAATGACCAACAACAACAGCTGCTAACACTGTTGACGATCACACAATACTATAACAAACAGGATAAAGATTTAAAGATAGTTTATACTTTCATCAAAATCATACTCTTGGATGTTTAGATATGTTTTGTGCCATTCAATATTTTCGAGAAATTTGAAATTTATAATAGAAGGGTCCCGTTATTTGCCGAGGACTGATTCAAGAAGATTTCTCTCAGCGACAACTGGAATTTTGTATAGAATGTGGGGTTGCCACCAAAGAGTTTGACACATCGTTTGATCTGTCTAATGTTTTTAGTTGTGAGCTCAGAAGTTATGTCTTAAAGATGTATCTCTCTCAGGTGTTGTGTCACAAAGCTTATACAGTTTATCATAACTGTCATGATGACACATGGTATTTAAGATTGATTGATTGGTGTTTAACGTCGAGGTAGTTAAGATTAAGCAAATATCACTTGGCGGAATGGGCCTTACGTCTGTAACAGCTGGCAGAGAATGTCTTAGGCATGTTAACTATCAATAAACTGCTCTATTACAAAACAACTAGATCGCATTTCACGCAAACATGAACAAACCATTGCCAACAGTTCCATATTACCACACACAAAGATATGTTAAATTATTTTCAAATAGTCTGTACCTTTCCAAAATGCATTTAGGATATTTACTAAGGTAAAATCAACATAAAATTACATTTACATGCATGAACCACAAATTCAATGCAAACAATCATAGTAAATTTCCTGCAAAATGCAACAACATTAAATTTGTCTCAGCTCATTGAGTGAAAGAAACCACTCTCATCCAACACTAGCAAGTAGCAACCAATGATAACAAGATACAGGATGCATAGCATGGTGAAATAAGACGAAGTATGGAATTTATAGTGCTAGACACACACAAAAAAACAGGTTCTTGTTACTCATTAATAGCTTGATAGGGCAACCGGATCTTTTCTTTGGGCAACCACCTGCGTCTCCAATTAATTGCTATAGGTGATTTTCCTCAAATTATTGTTTGTTTCATTGGGGTTTTACGCCGTACTTACGGTTATTTCACTCATATGACGGCGAGTCTGCCCAATGGGTGAAGGAAACCACCCTATACGCAACAAACAATGACAAGATACACATGGTGCAATAAGACAAAGTGTGAAAATTTACATTGCTCGACACCACAAATAGATTGGCTTCGCGTTCCCCATTGCTCTGAGAGCACCAGGAAGCTCCCTTCTCCCTCAAACTATGGTGTGCCATAACATATGCAAATATAAATGATAAGTACATGCATTGGGCATGCACAAACAATCATCAACAGAAATGTCAAACATAATAACAAAATACTAGGACAATGCTAGCATTCAGATCATTGCTCCTCAAAACAATCTGAGCCTTCATGGATCTTAATTACCATGGCAGCACAATACCTTCAGTACTGGTCACCATGGTGATGAGATCAACTTAATCTATATAGAACAGGCCCGTACACAGACAATGATTTTTAGATAAGTAAATGATACAATTATTATAAAGTTAGTAGTAAGGAAAATAAATCTATTAGTTGGTAATATTGACAATACAATAAGTGAGTAAACAAGGGGAAATTTTAACATTGTTATACGCATTATGGCAGTAAAATTCCTACAAAATTATTGACTATAATAATTATTGATGGTGTTTTCAATCAGATTTTGCAATAAGAAAGTAGACAGAAGTTCTTCCAAAAATCTTCTTTTTTTTAATTTGTTTGATTGATTTGAATTTTGTGATAATTAATGTTCTTTCATTCAAATGAAGGTGTGCCAGTTAATGGGTGAAGGAAACCACCCTCAAACAATGACAATATAAAAGACAAGCACAAGATGCAAAACATGGTGGATTAAGGCACTGCAAATCAGTTTGTGTTGCCCCCCAAGTTCTGTGAGCACCAGGGTACAGGAAGCTCCCTCCAACCACCTGCAGCTTATGTTTCCTTCAAGAGCCGATCAATTTGAACTGACAAAGCTTAGGAAAATTAACCAGGGAAAGATAGCAAATAGAAAGGACTTAAAGTATGGTCTTTGGACTAAAAATATATACATAAGTTTGTTAGATGCAGCATAACAAATATGTAGAAACAATATAGAACACATAAAACAAATTAAGACATAAACAAATGAAGACAGAAACAGGCAGGGTTAGGGTTTAAAAGAGCTGGTATGCCGGTTATAAGTTATATGTACACTACATGCTGGGCAGAGGTAAAGTTTAACTGGCAAGTGTGTTAAATATCAGCCTGACAGGGATTGCAAATTCACAGTGATCGCAGTTCAGAGCAGCAGGTACATTAATGGAAGCAGTACCCAATCCCCTTCAACCTTTGCCCTCCACCTCCAAAAGGGGACATTCAGTAGAAAATAATAACACATGAAATTTTTAACACCAATTTTTTTAGCAACTTGGTCAGGGTTTATCATAAAGATGACTTTGTTTTTTCCACTTTTAAGAAAATCAATTGTGGGTTGATCTCATTCACATTGGATTTAAGCTAGAGGATGCAAAGTAAAAATTGTTTTAGAGCTCTGTACACAGAGATTGAAACAGAATGTGTTTAGCAGGGGCGGGTCCCTCAAAGTACAATTAAATTTAACCATGGATTTAGAGGATGGCCTGGATTTAGATGACACCCTGCCATTGTTGAACATCATTCAGCTATTGAGGATATCTTTAATTTACTATATTAAAGTGGCTAATCACCCTTCGAACAAATGGTCCCAAAAGTCCTCAAAGACCCAAAGACTAGAAACACTTTACCAGCTAAACTTTACAAACCCTGCAATATTGGTAGGTTAGTCAGTCAGATAAGACAGACTTCAATTCTTAGGCTGAGAGAAAACCATTAAATCGCATTACTGTCAGGGTCAACATGTAGCTTCCCCTAAAACCCATCTAGCATGGGTTTGACAAAGATGATCCCCATATCAACCCAGGAACGTCCTGGGAACTTTCCAGAATTATCCCCAGAGCTTCCTGGGATGTTCTGCAGATGTTGTTGTGTAGGGTCATATTATATAGTAACATCTTCCCAAGAACCACCTGCAATCTTCCCAGGAAGATGTAGGGATCTTCCCAGGAAGATGTGGGGATCTTCCCAGGTAGAAGTGGGGATCTTCCCGGGAAGATGTGGTGATCTTCCCAGGTAGAAGTGGGGATCGTCCCAGGAAGATGTGGAGATCTTCCCAGGAAGATGTGGGGATCTTCCCAGGAAGATGTGGGGATCTTCCCAGGTAGATGTGGGGATCTTCCCAGGTAGATGTGGGGATCTTCCCAGGTAGAAGTGGGGATCTTCCAAACAAATTCTGGTGAGAATCGCTCCTGCACAAGTAGCCTTAGGAATCATAGTTTGTCTTAGACGAAGGACTAAGCATTTTAGTAGTTGTGGATAATCAATGTTAGTATTGTTAACAGTACACAAACCTGGACGATAGAGCTTGCCACGTTTCGGAGTAAGTCTACCAGCTGTAAATTAGCATAAACAAAAACACAGATTGAAGATTGTGGAAAAATAAACAACTAGAAGGATGTGAAAGTGAAAAAAAAAACAGACAGAAATTATATGAAGAGAGGTATGCCTACATGTAGTATGGGACGTTTGAACGGCACTCAAAATTTTCTAACATAGTACCGTCAATATTGGTAGAAAACTTGATTGTTTGTTTGTTTGATTGGGGTTTTACGCCGTACTTAAGGCTATTTCATTCAAATGACGGCGTGCCAGCCCAATGGGTGAAGGAAACCACCCCTGACGGCACTGGCAACAAAAAATGACAAGATACAAGATAACCACAGGACATAACAGGATCAGACAAACAGATCAGTTTCGTGTTGCCCCATGGCTCTGTTAGTACCAGGGCAACAAGAAGCTCCCTCCAACGGCCTGCAATAGAAAACTTGAAGATTGCAACAGAATTACCAGTTTTAATGATGGAGCAAAATCAGGAGGAATCCAGCCTGACGCCCCCATGTCATAGACACTTACAGATGTATTTGTAGATGTAGCCAAAGGTGGACTAAAACCCATGACACACATTAGGTAGATAGTTTGATTTGGTTGATTGGTGTTTAATGTCGCACTCAAAGGTATTTCACTGCATATATACAGTATATGACAACTTTGCATTGTTGATTTTTGGTTTCAAACCGAGAAGAAACCTTGTAAAAACCAGCCAGAGATCTCAGCAGTCACAGGTCGACAGAAAGCCTCGAAACAATGCGATAAATTGAAGGGGTTTCAGCAGACCAATGCGCAATCAACTGAGAGAAGGAACGATTCTAAAGCAATATCAAAGAAGGAGACAACACCCAGATATGTGGCTGGTACTCAACATTAAGAAGGACAGGGCTATACATTTTGAGAAACAAAATTCAATGTTTGTTTGTGTGATTGGGGTTTTACGCTGAACTTAGGTTATTTCACTCATATGACAGCGTGCCAGACGAAAAGGGTGAAACGAAACAAAGCACCCCACCCCCCCACGCCACTGGCAACAAACAATGACATCATCAGGACAACCACAGGATATAACAGGACGCCACAACAACCTGCCAAAATTGGATGTGCTTATTAAAAGAAATGGTGCTGTCTACAGGATTGAAGCTGGAGGATGATAAATACAGATCAATGTTTTGGCAGTATGCAATATGTAAATTACAGATGGAATTTGGGAGCTGATATTGTGATGTTGATGCAAATTTGCAAACAACTCAAACAGAATACATTTAAAAGCATAGGGCATGAAAACAAAAATAATGTAAAAGAATGATAGAAAAGGTATGATTTATAACATGAGAAAGACTCTACACAAAATGGGGAAAGAGCAAACTAAATGACTCATTTTGAAATTATTTACGACTGAAATAAAAGATCAAACAAAGACAATTGGTAAAGTTACAGTCAAAATGCACTAAAAAAAAAATGCTGATGTAGTTTTAAGTAATTCATAGAAAAAGGCAAACTTCTCATGTTAAGATCAATGTTATAACTGTTTGGAAGATGCAAATTAAATAGGTAATTCAAGTTTAAGTCAATTTAAGTTGCATAGCATGCATTCTATGCAAGAACAATTCTCACAGTTCACATTATTTTTATACTTCATAACTAACTGCAATCTCATGCATACATGTATATGGTTTACAGAATTGAACATTAATAGGGAAAATGTAGATCTAATTTGCAAATGCTATTTTATGTCACAGATGCTGAATGTTAATACCCTAAATCACCTAAAATTTCAACCGTACTTCTTTGGAAGCTATGTAAAGGACATAAATTATCTAGGAGTCAGATGACAATTTAGCTTTTTGGGAGAATCCGCATTTTACAGAAATCATTAATTTGTATGTTTACATGCTACATGTATTACTGTATACTTTCACAACTTGCAAAAAAGTGACTGTGAATCATGGTTGAAATTTTTGGGGATTTTTTTTTACATCATAGGCAGATTGATGTTCTTTAGTAAGAAATTGGTTTTTGGAGAACTGGTTTATTTATTTATTTTGTTGATGGTGGATTCGTGGTGTCGGTTTAAATGGTGGATGCAGCCATTGTTCGCTAGATGTATTACATCGAATTGAAGATTATTCCACTTATATCACGATGGTGCCAGTATAATTGGAGGATTCAGCCAAGGGAGAGAACTGTTATAAAACATAAGGACGTTAACCGTTATGTCAAACAGAAAGTTCGCGGGGAAAAAAAAAATAAGGGCAGAGTTTTACTGGTGAAAGTGGATTCAAATTACAAATTAAGTCAAAAGATAATCACATAATTCAATGACACATAAATTACACACATATAAAAACACTTTTTAAAGAATATGTTGAGATAAGTAAGACAATTAAAGAATCTAAAAAAAAGAAACACACCGTAACCGAAAAAAACATTATCCCAAATACAACTGTATTCACACGTAGAACAAAATCTTTCGTACCTAATGATTTTTTGTGAATTGTGAATAAATAATGTGTTCTTACATGGAATGGGTACAGAAAGCTCAGTGCCCAGTGACGCATGAAGATCGTCATGAGAATTACCTGCCCTTACTGGGCCACCATTTTGATGAATGGGTGTTCGGGTTTTAACGATCATAGATTGAGGTCGTGGTCGGTCCCGGGGTCGTTCTTTTCTGGGTCGAGGTTCTTCAGCTTCTTCCTGATCACCCTTCAATTTACGTTCTTTATATTTCTGGAAGATGGCGTCACGCCGAGCTCGTTCTTCTACTTTTCTCTGTTCGGAGTCTTCCTGTTTTTTCCTACACATTTCAGGGACAAAATAGCACACTTACTACAATTTCTAACAGGCTTTTTGACAATTTGGATGGATAACTCTAATTTATTTATTTGTTTGGTCTTTACCATCGTACTCAATGGCATTTCACTTTCGTGACGACTTCGCATTGCCAATGTTATGGTGGAAAACCAAGAGGAAACCTCATAAAATTTGATTTTTTTTTCAAGTACTGTATTTAATTTTATTTTTCTTCATAATTTTACACATTTGACAAATGGTGTACAATACCTGTCTTTTTCTCTTCTTTCAGCCTCTACTTGATCTTTCTCTTGTCGTTTCTTTTCTTGTTCACCTCTCCGTTTCTGTTGCAGTTGTAACATCTTCTCACGTTTCTTTTGCATCTCATCTTCCAGAGTCTAAATCAACAATAGTTATAAATTAAGATTTTTTGAATGGTGCTTGGTGTTTATTTAGTACTTTAGGTTATATGAGGACAGTGTCACTATACGATTTGGTGAGCCCATGGCCTCAAAATGCTGTCTCACAGGAACATTAGTGCCACTAGCTCAGCCAAGTGCTGTCTCACAGGAACATTTGTGCCA
>JAUELC010133434.1:0-11437 GCA_031471745.1 Cryptochiton stelleri
TGAGCACCAGGAAGCTCCCACCAACCACCCACTTTCCCCTTAGCTCAGTGAGCACCAGGAAGCTCCCACCAACCACCCACATTCCCCTTAGCTGAGTGAGCACCAGGAAGCTCACACAAACCACCCGCCATAATACTCAGAAATTACACTAACACATTATTAACACCAACCACATGCCTTTCAATACAAACAGTTTGTTAAATTACAACAACAACAAAATTACACAAATCTAACTCATAGCCAAAGATAGTGCACACCCTTTTTTTTTTAACCAATTGCCACAAAACAGCAAAATATATATTTTTCAACATTGAAATGTACAGAGTTATAGAAAGCACAAATGAACCAATAAATGAATTAATACAAAGGTGAACAAAGATAGGAATGAACAAATGAATAAATAAAAAGATAAATAAATATATATAAATATGAAGTTTCTAAATCCAATAAATAGGCAAAATTATATATTTAATAAACCGATTACAAAGTAAATACAAATTTAAAGTTAGAAAATCTAAAATTACAGTAAAATAGTGCATAGTAATCAGAAATTGCAGTCACATGCAGTGGTCTTTACCTTAGCCTCATGTAATTGAGCTTGTGTTTCCTTCAGTAAATAAAAATTTAATGTGGTTTATTTTCTAGTAAACATTAAAACTATATTCTCCTATAATAATAGATTTCAACATTGTTTTAATACATTCAAAATTTATTTTGAAAAAATTGTTCTTTACAGATTTCAAATTTTTTTAATGCATTTCAAAATTTCTTTATTAAAACTTATTCTTTTTTGTTAATTTTTTTTTCTTAGTTTTGTTTTTACTTATTATTTTAGAAGATATATGGAATACATTAATCCTTTAATGTTTTTCATAAAACATTTTAAGATGTTTTGATGAAAAAAATGTTTTGGTAAGGGAAACCACCCTCATGAATGGTGAAGGTGAAGGAAACCACCCTCAAAAATGTTAAAGGTGAAGGAAACCACTCTTGAAAATTAAATTTACATAAATCCTAGAACAATTTTTTATTGACTGATTCATTTTTGGTGAAAACGGTCCAAGGATTTATGTAAATTTAATTTCAACCAAATTGTCTTTGTTTTGTCGTACAACATTTCATGAAAGTGGTCCCAGAAAAAAAAAGACACAAACCACTGTCTACCATAAATAAATAACAAATGATATAAGCTCTACTAATATCCAACAGTTGCACAGATAACAACAATTAAATTAAAACTAGACTTAAGGTTATTATGGGTTGGGTTTTTTGGCATAAACTTACCTTCATTTTTATGCTGAGGCTCTCTTGCCCAGGCGTTGTCTCTCCCAGCAATGTAAATCCGCTCGTATTCTCACCATCGCTTAATAAACACCTGTTGCAAAAATATTTGCTTTAATATGTACATCTGTTTATCCTAAGGGTCCCTGACTCGTATAGGTGTCCGTCACCTGTTTGGGACACCCTATTGTTGTATACTTTGTACGCCACATGAATTAAAATAAATAAATAAATAACGGTAAAAGAAAATTATTAAAATTGCTGCAGAAAAGTTGAAAACATTACATACAAATATTAATAACAATTCTGAAAACAGAAAGTTTGTACATCACAGGTTTGGCACACAATAAAATAAACCCATTCATTCATATTTCAACATCAATAAGAAAAAATGTTGAAAAAAAACCAAAAAAGTTGTGAAACAAAATATATGTGACAGTGTATGTGAATATTTTTAGAACATATTTGTTTAATTGGGGTTTTACGCTGCACTAACAGTCATTTCACTTATGATGGCGTGCCAGCCCAATGGGTGAAGGAAACCACTTACAACAATGATAAAATACAAGACAAGCACAACAAGATGCAATAAGGCAAAGAGTTCAAATTTACAGTGTTTGTTTGTTTGATTGGTTTTTAACGTCATACTCAAGGGTATTTCACTTATATGACGACGGATCATCCACTTCTTACTCTGCCGTACATAATACGGTGGAAAACCGAGAGGAAACCTCGTAAAAACCACCACCCGCTATAGCCGGAATCACCTCACGTGACTCCCTCATATACCTGTGGTGGACTGGGGGCCCCGAACCCTTACGGCACATTGAAGGATTATCAGAGGTCAGACACGCCAACCACTGAGCCACGGCGCAGGCCCAAATTTACAGTGAGAGACACCACAACAAATCAACTTTTGCAGCCACTTTTAGTTCAGAGAGCACCAGGGCACAGAGAGCACCAGGGCACAGAGAGCACCAGGGCACAGAGAGCACCAGGGCACAGACAGCACCAGGGCACAGAGAGCACCAGGGCACAGAGAGCACCAGGGCACAGAAAGCTCCCACCAACCACCTGCCTGATATAAGGGTTGATAGTCGACTAATTGGAGTCAGTGTAACGCCATGCCCAGGGATGTTTAGCCAATATGATGGCAGTGTACTTCCAAAAGTTAACAGCAATACTCAACACAACCATAATGTGTTTGTTTGTTTGTTTGTTTGATTGATTGGGGTTTTGCGGCACATTTAAGATTAATTCACTTATATGACGGTGTGATGGGTGATGGAAACCACCACTGATGCCACTGGCAGCAAACAATGACAAGATACAAGACAACCACAGGACATTACAGGATGCAGCAACCGTTCGGCTCTGTGTTGCCCCTTAGATCTGAGAGAACCAGGGCAACAGGAAGCTCCCTCCATCGCCCGTCAACCATAATGTGAAGTTTATTCATAAATGCTCTGTTAGGAAAAAAATGTTCCTCCACAGTTGACAGCATGAACCTTAGTATGTTGAGTAATACTCTTGGTCGGCTTTGTATCAAGGTGGTGCCACACAAAAGTGTTGCCCTAACTGGGTACTGGTCCCAGAGACAGGTTTCACTTTACAGTGACATACAGGTCCAGTCAAGTGTTTAGGTTATTTCACTCATATGGCCCCTTGTGTCTAGTCTGCCAAAGTGCTGCCTTGTTGGAATATCAATACTGAAGATAAATCTATTCTGGTCATTATCCCACCCAATCACAGTTTACTGACAGTCTAGACCAACAAGAAGGAAACAAAAGTAAACCTTGCAATTTCCGAAGACGGTGCTCTTGAGTCTTGCTCCGGCCACATTTGCTCTGGCGACAATTATTCAAGCAAGAATTGCTCCAAATTACAACAAAAACTCTAACATCAATTGCTCCGGCGAGATTTGCTCCTGCGACAATTGCTCAACCAAAATTCCTTCGAGACAATTACTCCAATGATAATTGCCCCAGCAACATTTGCTCCTGCGACAATTTCTCTGACGACAATGGCTCATTTTTAAAGTCAAGTGTTATATTGTATCTGCAGTATGCCACACACAACTCAAAATACATTTATAATCTGTTTATTTGCTTGATTGGTGTTTAACGTTGTACTCAAGGGTATTTCACTTACATGACTGCCTTACTTAATGCTTGGAAAACAAAGAGGACACCTCGTAAAAACCACCCCTGCAACCCCAGCCAGAGTCACCTCGTGGGACTTCCTCATATACCTGAGGTCCACTGGGAGACCTAAACCTATGCAGTCCATTGAAGGAGGATCAGCAGCCCAACAAGCCAACCACTGAGCCACGGCTGCAGGCCCCACAAACAAGAAACGTCTAGTTTTAAGCTCTCCAGCCTGGAGATTATGAAGAAGGAGCCCTACCAATAGACCACTGCTGTTGGTCCAACTGGTTGTTGATGTCACCCTATAATACTGGTGTCAAGTAAAGTACTCTTTTTTAAGTCGCCAGTCTCTATCAACTGTAATTCAAACACTAGCCACAAGGCGGGTGTATCTTAAAGTCAAGTGTTATATTGTAGCTGCAGTATGCCACACACAACTCAAAATACATTCAGGTAAAGGTGGAGCAATTTCATAATCTAACAAATTTTGTTTGCAAGACCACAGTAAAAAGACCATCTCTCTTTAATCGAAGACTTGCTGTGTCAGCACCTCTGAAAAATGTTAACAAACTGACTACTTGATTTCCACAGATTTAATTTAATTTGTATATTTGAATAATATTGAATTTCACCAGATACAAATATGACAGATACATGTATACATGGACTTACTTGCATATCTCGCTCTTTTCCAATGATGATAGAAGCAGAGAAGAGAATGATCCTAAACATTTCAAAGCGCTATCGACATTGCAAACTGGAGGCGGAACACAAAAATGTCCATGAACTTCAACAAAGGTTTCCATTTTTGAGAAGAGTTCTTCCTTGAACTCACCGGTGCATACAAAACTGGCTTTTCGTAGGCAAGTATTAATTGACGCCAGACTAAAATCTCTGAAAAAATAATCATTATATTTTAAACTTTTAAAAATATTATACTGAATATATGTCAAATCTTGGTGTTTCTTGTTGGACTTAACATGTTATGACCACCTGATACAAGTATTGATTATTATAAATTATTACAAATTATTAATACAGGGAAATTAACCCAAGTCCTATTAATGAAGAATTATAAGTTATCAGAGAAAGAAGCAAGTTTATTCTTAGTGGAAAGAACATAACATTTTTATTTTTTGTTGGCTATAATAGTCTCTGTGTCTGTCAAAATTATTATGCATTTACAATTTTTTTTCAAAATGTTATCCTCAATAGCAAACAAAGTGGACAAAGGTTCAAAATTAAATTTCAGAAAAGAATACACAATGAAATATGAGAGAATATCTTACATGCAAAGACTGTCCTTATCGTCAAATAGTACCGCCTCTGAGAGGAATCCTAGAATGCACCTAGAAGACTCCTCTTCCAGGCATGATGGTGGCTCTACAACAAAATTGAATTTCAGTCAAATATAATTCTAAAGATCAGGGGTGGACTGGCATATCAGTCCGTCGTTCTCAGACCGAATCATCTTTTGAAATATGTTGCATTTGCAAAAAAGTAAAGGAAGGCCTGCGACGTCAAATTGCAAACCAATATGGAGGAAAGGTCATGGAAAGGAGCATTATCACTCAGACAACCCTGGTGCACCAATTGGTTTGTTTATATGATCTGGATTTTACACAGCATCTAAGGTTAAATCACTCATATGAGGGTGTGCCAGCCCAATGGGTGAAGGACCCATTGACAAAATCCAAGACAAGCACAGGACATAATACATGGTGCAATAAAACAAATTGTGCTAAACACAACAAACAGATCGGCTTCGTGGTGCTCCTTTATAGCTCTGAGAGCACGAGGGCAACAGGCAGCTTTATCCAACTGCTCGCTGCATCAAATGGTTAGGCAGGCTTTCTCCTCATTTAATCTGGCTATGGGCCTGGAATCCACATCTAATAAACTGTCCCTGTCTACAACACTGAATAGGTCTCCTTGCTTATATATGCCAATTGAATTCCGTATTCAGAAAATGATTGCACACCCAATTGGTAGCATATTATATTATGTGTTTTTTAATGCCATTTATAACTCTCAGAGACCCATTACCTATCCTATGGCGCCTTTCGATTACCCGGACCGTTTCAAAACCCCCCTTACCCACCCCCCCAGTTGAGTTGTTATGTCATGTTCTAGATAAACTCCCACAGACAAATTTTTCAATTGATCTTTATCTTGAGTTGTTATGTCATGTTCTAGATGAACTCTCATGGACAAGTTTTTCCATGGATCTTAATATGGAGCTATGCATAAGACTCTAAGACTCTTAGAACAGTTATAACAGTAAGATTATTTTTTTGATAGGTTGACTTTTCAGAATAAACTATGTGAATGTTAACGTAAAGGCACTTTAGGGAAAAAGAGGAGCACATTCTTTCGACTCACCACAAGGGTTTCTATTGATTTAAAGAAGAAGCTAGTCTTTTGCCATTCTTGGTTATTCTAATGCTAATAATAATATTTAAAGACTCACCTCTATCATTACAAATCCTATCAGTGACAGAGTAGGTGACTGCCAAAATATCCTCAATCTTGTAACGCACAGACATATCTTCAAGTTTACTGACACGTTCAAGGAAACAGTGATATGTGATTTCAGCTGTTTCACAAAGCTCAACAAACTCTTCTGAAGTGTATCCCTTTTCCTTAGTGTCACCCTTCTTTTCTTTAGTGTCACCCTTCTTTTCCTTAGTGTCACCCTTCTTTTCCTTAGTGTCTTCCTTCTTTTCCTTGGTGTCTTCCTTCTTTTCCTTAGTGTCTCCCTTCTTTTCCTTAGTGTCTCCCTTCTTTTCCTTAGTGTCTCCCTTATGTTCCTTTGTGTCTCCCTTCTTTTCTTGAGTTCCTCCTCCTTGGGAATTTGTCTGTGGTTTTTTAACAAGAACTTTGTCTTTGAAATCTTTAAGCAAGTCAGGGCACTCATCGTCGTTATGGTCACACTGATCAGAAACAAGTTCCATGACAAGTCCCAGTTCTTCGTTAATAGACAATCTCTCGGCGTTCCCACAGTTAGTCAGGCCTTTCTGTACACAAGATTTTGTGACTAGCACTTGGCTGAAAAAAATATCCAGTAAACAAAAAAGAAATTAAACTGTTAAGAAAATAGAAAGTATGATTTGCTTATATATATTCAGCATTAATCCAGAGTACATTTCCATTCAAACAGAAGACAGTGTTTGTATCTGTGACTGGGCATTCATGCAATATTTAAGGTTATTTGACTCGTACGACAGTGTCGTGACAAAAAGCATTGACAAGACACAAGACAAGATACCAAGACAAGATACAAGACAAAATACAAGACAAGATACAAGACAAGATACAAGAAAAGAAAAGAACCCAAAACATTTTGCAATCAGATAAAGTGTGCAAATTTACAGTGCAACCCATCACAACAAATCGGCTTCAGAGAAAAACATCTGTACAAGACCGACTATTAATACACCCAAACAATGGTCCTATAAATAAACAGAGAATTAGCTATACCGTAATTACAATAATTTCATCCAGCACTTATTAACGTCATATTTAAACAAATCGGAATGTCGATAGGAAACAAAGGTAATGGCTATTTACCTCCTCAGGTACTGAATAGCTGAATATAAGGAATGGTGTGAGTGGGACCGCAATAACCCCGGTTATACCATTATAGTAAATGAGAGCTTACACAAAAATGTACGATCTTGATATCCAATTTAAACTTAAAGGGCTACTGTCCAAACACGTTTACATGTATGTCTTTACAACAACAACAGTAGGCCTAGCTTAATTGGGCTACCTGCTTTAAACCGATCATTGGGCTACCTGCTTTATCTCGATCATTGGACAACCTATACAATCAATGGGCTACCTGCTTTATCTCGATCATTGGGCTACCTGCTTTATCTCGATCATTGGGCTACCTGCTTTATCTCGATCATTGGGCTACCTGCTTTATCTCGATCCTTGGGATACCTGCTTTATCTTGATCATTGGGCTATCTGCTTTATCCAGATCATTGGGCAACCTGCTTTATATCGATCGTTGGGCTACATGCTTTATATCGATCATTGGGCTACCTGCTTTATCTCGATCTGGCAACAGCAATTCAATCATTGTCTAATATTCTGTCACTCTTGATATTCAAAGTAACTAATTTTCAGCTATGTCGATTTTGTTGCAAATGAATATATCTTTAAAATAAATTACACATGGAAAAAAGTCTTTCACTTTAACATGACATAATTTAGTGACTCCTGGTCAGTTGACCCCCAAAAGAGCCAAAAGGGGAAAGCTTTGTGCTCGCTGTTTTAAACTGAAAGTGTTTAGCCGTACTCTACAGTATTTCACTTACAGGACGGTAGTGCACCAGCTCTAAAAGTAAACAGTGACACTATTTAAACACCCCCAAAAATGTGAAGTGTTATGATATTTTGGCAAATTAATGTTCCTACAGGGGAAAGCTTTGTGTTAAGGTGAGAACTTACCGACACAGAACATCAGTGTCTGTAAATATTTCCCTGTCATCCTCTGTTAACAAGTCTTTCAAGTGGTCAACACACTCCAGGGCCCGTTTGGTGTTACATCTATCTTCACATGGCTCCGCATAATCAAAGTCAGCACACGGCTCTTTTGTTGCTTCCAGAGCATAAATTACTGCAGAATTGATGAAGAGGTGATCTGAAGATTGACACCCTTCAGAGTTCTCTCTCACACAAGACAACAGGCCGGGTATAGAGCTGAGAAATAACAGACAAATGTCAACTCGAAATAATCCTTATTCAGTTTGCATTTAATTGGGATTGTTTGATTGGTTTTTAACACCATGCTCAAGGGTATTTAACTTATATGATGGAGCTTTATTCCAACTGAAAAAAGCAACACTAACACAACCATAAAATGTGAAGTGATTTGTTCTGTTGGAAAAATAAAGATCCTCCAGTGCTAAGTAAAGACAGCATGACTAGGCTTGGAACATGCCGCCCTAAGCCAGAGGGCCCATTTCATTGGGTTGATTGATTGATTGGTGTTTAATGCCATGATTAAGGGTATTTCACTTATATGACGGCGGTGGCCACACTAGCACAACCATAAAATAAGAAGTGTTTTGCTCTGTTGAAAAAATAATGTTCCTCCATGCAATGGCACCCTTTATAGCCAGAGGGTGCATTTCATTGGGTGTCTGTGGAGTATCATTCTTTCTTTGAATGCTATATGCCTACTGTTGAATGGTATTGCTGGTCATAGAAAGTAGGCACAACATGAATCAGTCATTCAAGCAATTAGCTTAGTCTTCTGAAGAAAGTGATCAAGATTTTATGTTTTAGACTTAATTGTGAGCCACAAATAAGGTGTCTCTTTCAAATCAATCAACACATTTATAAAGTTTTGTAATTTGATATAAGAGTTGTTGAATGTCACTGGCAACAAGCAAAAAGCCCATCAAACTAGAGGACCAAATACAAATAGACATGTGCAAGAGGCCACAACAAATTGGGTTTGTTTGTTTGACTGGGGTTTTACGACATACTGAAGGTTACTTCATCTCATAAGACGGTGTGCCAGCCCAATGGGTGAAGGAAACCACCCTCAACAAAACCGGTAACAAACAATTACAGGAAACAAGACAATCACAGGACGCAATACATAGTGCAATAGGACAAATTGTGCAAATTCACAGTGGTAAACGCCATAAACAAATCGGGTGCGAGTTGTATCTTAGCTCTGAGAGCACCAGGACACCAGGAAGCTCCATCCAGCCGCCCACCAACAAAAAGGGCTCCTGTTGGCACTTTACAAACTGACTTGGGGCAACATGAACCTTTTGCCATTCACAAGCTCTAAAACTCTAAACTCTAAAACGGTGAGTGTATTTTATTAAAATACATGTTGTCACACTAATAATTAACAAGAAAGTTTAAGACATTTAAAGAATGAAAATGGAAAAAAGATAAAGTTACCAGATAAAAATGCTGTAAAAAAATAGTCTTGTCTTGTAAACAACTAGTATACATCTGGGGAACTTCATGTTTGTTTGCCATTTCTGCATTTTCTTCCGCCAACATGATTATCTATACTTTATTCCTAATAATCTAAATATGGGGAGTGATGGAGGAGAAGGGGGAGTGTCCCCATCAGTAGCTGTCTCCATTAATTTCATATGACACTTCCGTCGTCAAAATAAACTGAATTAATGTATTTATAGATGCAATATGACAATGATAAGTTAAGGGGAAAAAGACAAAAGTTTTGTTAAAGGAGTAGTCATCCTACAGAAACAGCACTCACCTGCAGACGTTATTCCACTCGTTTCCTGTAATGGCCTGATCAACCTTCCAATTAAAGTTCTTCAAACATACACGAATAGCCTCATGGTTGCAGTCCTCTCTTTTCAAATATCTGTTTAAAACTATTACTTCAAAAGGTGTTCTATCTTGGCTGTAGTATTGTTCTTCGTGTGAAGATCTTCCTCCATCACCCCTCATCTCTTTGGTATTTCCCCTCTCCTTTGTCTCTCCCTTTTCCTTAGTGTCACCCTTCTTTTCCTTTGTGTCTCCCTTATTTTCCTTTGTGTCTCCCTTATTTTCTTTAGTGCCTCCCTTCTCCTTTGTGCCTCCGTTCTCCTTTGTGCCTCCCTTCTCCTTTGTGCCTTCTTTCTCCTTTGTGCCTCCCTTCTCCTTTGTGCCTTCCTTCTCCTTTGTGCCTCCCTTCTCCTTTGTGCCTTCCTTCTCCTTGGTGCCTCCCTTCTCCTTTGTGTCTCCCTTCTCCTTTGTGCCTTCCTTCTCCTTGGTGCCTCCCTTCTCCTTTGTGTCTCCCTTGTTGTCACCTGTGCCACCTAAAGGATGATGTTTATTTTCTTCACAACTCATTTTCGCTGGAATCTCTATAGAACATTCCTCACCAACAATCTGAAGTACATCCTGAATAATGAACTGTAATGAGTGTGTTTTCAACTCAAATCCTGAACAGGCTACAGTCTTTTCTTTTACGCACTTCACTGTTTCGGTCAAAGATTCTGTTGTGTATCTAAACAATTACAAAATATAAAACTTCTATTAAGTAAATATGTATAAAATTACAAGATTCTAAATATATAACAGAGAATAGGTGTAACTGTTAACAGGACGGTTATTTTAATTAAACGCCGTTTGAACAGATACATCTAATTTACATACATATGCCTTAGTAAGTACAGTAGGTTAATTCACTCAATGGTGGCGTCTATTTGAGACAGGGTCCATGCTTCAAAATGATAATTCAAAGAATGTAATACGCCATACTTAAGGTTATTTCACTCATATGATGGCGTGCCAGCCCAAAGGGCTAACACCGCCAACGAACGCCATTGGCAAAAAACAATGATAAGGTACCAGACAACCACAGGACATAACAGGATGCTACAACAGATTGGCTTTGGTATTAAACAGGAAGCTCCCTCCAGCCGCACTCTTAGTGGTTTTATGCAGTACTTAAAGTTATTTAACTCATATGGCGGCATGCCAGCCCAATGGGTGAAGGAAACCACCCCCAACGCCACTGGTAACAAAACAATGACAAGATACAAAACAACCACAGGACTTAAGAGGATGTAACAACAGATCATTTATGTGTTGCCCCTCAGCTCTGAAAGCACAGGGGCAACAGGAAGCTCCCTGCATCCACCCACTATTTCAAACGACAATCACCAACAGGCCCGTGAAATTCTTGACATCGCACCATTGGACAGACACTGACCCAAGCATGTAGTCTCTGCTTCTACTATATGTCTGTTTGATTGGGCTTTTACGCCGTACCTAAGGTTATTTCATTCATATGACAGTGTGCCAGCCGAATTGGGGAAAGAACAACCCTCCGTGCCAATGGCAACAATGACAGGATACAAGACAAGCGTTAGACAAATCATAACCCTGGAGAAATATATGATAATAAAGCAAAACTTCAATACACTGTGAATAGGGGGTAAATCTCCTATCAACCATATAATATAAGTATAATACTACATGTACAGTGTATATGGAAGTATTTAATTGTTTATC
>JAUELC010133545.1:0-11437 GCA_031471745.1 Cryptochiton stelleri
CACAAGGGAAGCACACTTTATGTTTAGCTTTAGCGAATACGGTAGTACACAAAGTCTTGAGTTCTGTCTCTTCCGGATGTATGGCACGCCCTTCGTCAGAAGTGATATTTCTATGTTAAAGGTCACTTTTCAGTGTGAATTACAGTGCTGCGGGACGTCAATTGACGGGTCGTCTTATGGTATTGGTTTGTCCGTCCGTCTGGCAGACTTTCCGTCTGTCTGTCCGTCCACATTTTGGTTTCCAGCTATTAACTTGAAAATCGCTTATCGGACTCTAACGAAACTTGGAAGGAATATTCCATTTCGCGAGATGTCGCATGGGTTTAAGTTTGTTAATATGTTCTTTTACGGGTGGCGCCCCCTGGTGACAAAGTGTAAATTTTGTTTCCAGCTGTTAAATTGAAATCCGCTTATCGGATTCTTATCAAACTTGGTAAAAGTATTCTATGTGGCAAAATGTCGCATGGGATTGAATTTGTAATATGTCCGCACATAGGTGGTTTCCAGCTGTTAAGTTTAAAACCGATTATCACATTCTTATCAAACTTGGTAAAAGTATTCTTTGTGGCAAGATGTTGCATGGGATTGAATTTGGTGTGTGGATGCTTACTGGTGGTGCCACCTTGTGTCTTAGATTTAGAACAGTTAACATGAAAACTACTCATCAGATTCTAAATAAACTTGGTACAAATATTCCATGTAGCAGCATGTCGCATGGCATTGAGCTTGGCATATGTAAGCCTACAAGTGGCACCACCTGGTGAAAAGTTTGGTTTCGTGTCGTTTATTTCAAAATCCCTTATCATACTCTATTGGCTATTAGTAAACAGTTAAGCCACCAAACTTGGTAGAAATATTCCATGTGGCAAGATGTCACAAGGGATTGAGTTTGGTGTATGTCCGCCTACAATTGATTTCCTTCGGGCGTATATTGCGACTCATAAGTGATCTTATTGCAAGCTGTGAAAGTATTATAGCATATAAACAAACAAATTTGTTTTCTGTAAAATCCTGATTCTCCCTAACTGCAAACTTGCCACCTGACATTATTTCCAAGTCCTTTAAATAGATTCCAAAGTCGTGCTTTTATGGTCGAAATTTTAGGTGATTTAGGGTAACCTTGGAAATTGTGTAACTCTACTCAAATGTTACAGGTACATGTATAAGTGATTGTTGAAATGAGGATACAGTATTTCTCACATTACAACCTCGTTTATTCCACTCCCCAGCCGTTGATTATTGTTATCATAATACACTAGTGATATAATTATTATCCCACAGTTCCTACATCACAATGAGGTGATATTTCATTTTCACACTTTGTTCAAAAAGACGTTCCTGTGCCAGACACCAGCTGCTTGTGCACAACGATGTAATATCCTCCTTACTGGCCATTCCAAAATGAGATTAACATGAAAATCACCCCAAAAGAGAGAGAAAAAAAATTAGTAGCACGAGATTATCGAGCCAGTGTATTACCACAATTATCACTTGTTTATTAATTTAGAAAATCACTAGTCTCCGGATATATTTTGCTAAATTAATATACTTGACTAAACTTGAGTGATATTCATCGTAATACACGGTTGGACAATCTCAGACCTCAAATGGTGATAAAGTTGTAATCACACAAGCATTTTTTTTATCCGCACACTGCATATAATGCATGGGGATAAAGCGATCAGCTCCGTCTATCCTTAAACATTATCTTGTCAACACAATTCCTCCTTTTGTTTAAGTTGGAGTTCAATAATACTTTGCTGACTTCTGACATATATAGGTCAATCATTTAAGTTAATATATATGCAGTTGAATATGCAACTTTCAATCACAAATGGATGAGTGGAGAGGAGACGGCCCCATGAGGATACGCCACACTCAGAAAACAAAACTCAGCCCCATGAGGATACGCCACACTCAGAAAACAAAACAGTTAAGACTTTCCTGGGGCTCAAACTCCCTCTTAACTGGAAAGTGTGGCTGAGATGGTATCTTTAAAGTCACATACGTACTCAAAAATCAGGTATTTTGCATTATTACTGAATGACATGGGATAGATTTTTTTCTAAGTTAGAGGCTTACCGTTAATTCCTCCCACAGATTTGTAGGTTACGTGAAAGTTTAAAAATAACAAAAACGGATTAATTAGGGCCACGCTTTGATGTACAGACGTTTCTCCAAGTCAAAGGTTATCAGCTCCGCCTCTAACGGGATTCAAACTGATGATTCGTTAATTACAAGGTCATTCCCCGCGGTGGGATCAAAGGCTGTGTTGAAACATGAGAAAAAATTGAATTCGAATTATGGCAGGATTTCTCCTGGCTAGTACAAGCCTTGTATCCATTGAATATTTTTAACTGTTTATATTTATGAACAAACTTCAAAACTTGTTAAAATCCAGGTTATCAGAATTTGTTGAAAACCCCTAATTTTGGGTGTGAATGTGACTAAGTGAATATCGAGGCTATTCTCTCAATTGAGTCTCAATATAAATCGCTGGCACAAAGAATGCCGAAATGAGCATCTTCATTTGTTGTCTCACAGCACAGAATGTGTGAAAACAGTTTAAAAAAAATTAAATATCAATTTAATTTAAATTCTTAAGTACTGTCCAAATGGTGATAAAAACAATGATATCCGGGAATGGCATGTCAATTCATCCAGGTAGGGCATGTCAATTCAGACTAGTTGCCCTTCTAGGCAAGGAACCAAAATAACCGTAAACTAACATCAAACAAAGCCCTGAAATGGTTTGTGATTTTTTCCGAATGTTTTCACCTTATGAAATACAAAAATTAAAGATTCAACAACATTTACGTGTGAACTTGTGAGGGTAAGTCTTTTGTTCCAAACTGCTGTAATACCAGATATAACATGATGTTAGTTAATTTAACAAAGAATTCACTTAAATAAAAAGATCGTTTTTTTTTTTCAGCACTTAATTTCCTCCCAGCATCATAAGCATATGGTCTTTAATCACGTTACGGTGAATTGCCCGAAAATTTGTCGAAATTATGTATTGCCCAATTTTTTTCTTCATTTTTGCCCAAATCTGGGAGGCCAATGTCCCCTCTCCCCCCGATTCTTACAACTATGGCCACCATGGTGTCTTTCTATGCCTCTGAAGCAGGGGCTATTTATACAAACAGATCCTTTTATTTCTGTCGCTACTAAATCAGGGTCAATCTGCCAGGGATGGCCCCTGTTCACTATCCAATCAAAAGCCTTGATCAACTGTTTCAGTCTGAAAATTCATGCAAACACTGCTTGGTTCCCGAGAAAGGTTTTTCACTGACAGCCAGTTAACGACCTCAGCCTTACATACCACATAAACGACTGCACCCTGACAAACCCCTATAATGGCATGACCTAATTGATTTAGTTTGAAATGATCACTCTATTGGTCATCCTCAGCAAACCTCCCTTGATTCTGCAGCGGCTAAAACAAAAGGGTTTGTACATATAGAAGAAGCTACTTCAGGAGCGTAGGTCTTTTTCATGACAAAATAAAATAGACAAGTGAGACTTTAGATTTATTATCAACAAGTCTTTATATTTGCAAGGGTAGTATGCTTTTTAATATTGATTTATTCTTTGGTAAGAAGTCCAACTATTTATAGACAAGCACAGATGATAAAGAATCTGTATGAAGTGCACATATACAATGAAACAGATAGTTAACACTCTGATTAATATTTGGGTGAAGAATGGCACATTACTGTGGTAAAACAACATCGTTTTGTCTAACACACTTAAAGGGAGATAATTTACATAGAAATCGAGTTATTCCCCTTGATTCTGTTGGATTTCAGATGCTCCAGTTAGTTATTGCTTCAATTTTAAAGAATACATCAGATTTGACAAGAATTAAAATAAATCTTACCTATTAGCTAAATATTTTTAGGAAAAAAAAACAAAAAAGAACACAAAAACTGACAAAGTAAACTTAAGCTACAAGACAGATCAGAAAATTATAAATTATGCTTTAGTTCGAATTAAACCACAAATACCAAATCAAAACCAGCTTAAGAGATGACATTTTCTTATACTTTAGTTTGTTGGTGGTCTATATTATTGCTTTATAGAAAAGCTTACAAACAACTGAAATAAGCACATTGAAGATCGTGATCGAATAATGGCTGAGTTCGTGAGTTAGGAAACTGCAAGGAATTGTGGGATTTTTTTACATAAACAAATGGTGGCATGGTACAGTTTTATTTTTTATTGTTAATTTGTTATATATTTCATTATATATCTAAGTCCTAATAACCTAATTTTGGTTAAAAAAAACATCACCTAAACAGAACAATATAAAAGTATTGCATGTGGGTCATTAATTGATCATCAATGGTTGAGAGAGCGAACGCACTTTGATTTTTTAATGTATAAATTTGTCACTTCCACTAGCACCTCATCATAATTACAGCCCAGCAGAGGTCTGCAGTCAAAACAAAGGGGAGATAATTTGAAGGGGAGCTATATAAATGTCATGTTCCACGCTCCAGCATGCAACATTACTATTGTTGCAAGGCATCGACATGGTTTGCTGTATACCACATGGTTTGTTCTGGACCAATGAGAACAAGACAATTTGACGTGAGGTGTAACAATTGAATTAACTGCCCCAAAAGCTGCTTTGCTGGAAATCACCACCTTTCACTATGGAGTCTAGTGGTTTGTGTTGGTTTCAATCTGGGCAGTCCAACTCACGAACTCCAATATTATGTCCTGTGAACCCAACAATTAATTGTTACGTAATTTCTTTGGAGATATAAACCACCTATCAACGGTGGGTATAGTAATAATGTTTAATGTAAACACCATTAGGCAGACTTAGATTTGGACGATTCTGTAAGTTGTGCCACCCATTTCTCTAAAACAGAATCCACTCTTAAGACGACCAAATACATTGCAATACAAACACTGAATACAATTAATGACGTGACTCCTTCAAACACAAATCTTGGAGCGAATATTTTCCAGACCATGAGATGGCGCCGGTGCAAAGCTGCAGCACACATTGATCCGAACAACTGTAACATAAAACAGAAACTATTTTCAAGATTTTTTTTGGTTTTGTTTGAATATCATGGGAATATTCAAATTTATCGACAAGTAATTTCAGACCAATTTTGTCATATAAGTGAAATACCCTTGAGTACGGCATTTTCATCAATCAATCATTTCTTAACAAAATTAAGCAATTATCCATAATCTAGCATTTTACTGAAAATATAAAAATGTAGCAATAAAAGTGAATATGAATTTACTTGCTTACCAAAAAAATGTAAGCCAATAAAGCTGTTTGTTTTATTGGGGTTTAATGTCGTACTTAAGGTTATTTCACTCATATGATGGTGTGCCAGCCCAATTGGTGAAGGAAACCACCCACAAAAAACACTGGGAACAAACAATGACAATATACAAGACAATCCCAGCATGGAAAACATTGTGTAATAAGACAAAGTGTGCAAATTTACTGTGCTAGACACTACAACGGATTGGCTTCGTGTTTAGCTCTGAGAGCCCCAGGTCACAGGAAGCTCCCTTGAACTGCCCGTGTAAACATAAGCAACAATGTCTGTATAATATCGTATAATCTAAATGTATATACGTTCTGTATGCAAATTAATGGCGAAAAAAAATTCTGAACTCATTTTCGTGGATTATTGTACGACACAGTATCAGGACAAAACAAAGAGATGAATGATTTTATTATGTCAGACATGCAGATTCATATTGAGTAGTACGCAACTATTTCTGTGGTTATGAACAAGTATCTGTTCTGACGAAGAGAGTACTTTCCCAAAATAACGAAAATACTGAGTATTGTTATTAGTCACTCAAATACACTCAATAGTCAGTGAAAAAAAACAAAGAAATTAAATCAGTTATATTTTTAATATTCTTTTGATGTTCATGCTTACCTTTAAACCTTGGAAGAAGAACATTATGAGACAGAGACGAAACACTTCAGATCTAAGCATTAAAGGGTCTTCATGGAATCCAAAATCGGCCTTTTCGCAAGATTGGGGTGCATCAGGTTTTCCACGTGAAAAACAAGTGAATATTTGACTGCTTAATTTTTTACTGAAAAGCAGCAAAGGGCAGGCAACCGTGAACAGGACTCTGGAGCTAAATGTGTTCAGAATGACCAAAATGGCAGGGATAAAGTTGTTTCCGTGGTCGCCGTGGAAACCTATAAAAGCTGCCTCCCATTGTATGGTAGTAATGGTCGCCTGATGACCAGAATTGTAGAAGAAAACTGTGGATAAAATTCCCCAGCCAATGACAGGCAGAAAAAATGTTGATAAGTTCTCTGAAAATAAAATGATAAATGATACAATATTTGTTTGATTGCTTGGGGTTTTATGCCATACGGAAGGTTATTTGAATCCCTCCTACATGTATGACTGCATCATGCTAACCCAATACGTGAAGGAGATCACCCTCGCACAACACTGGCGGAAATAAATAACAAGATGTATGTACATAATACTTGCAATCATCGGATGCATAACATAGTGCAATAAGACAATGATTGATTGATTGATTGGTTTTTAACGCCATGCCAAGGATATTTCGCTTATATGACAGCGATGTACTCCAATAGTAAATAGCCACACTAACACAACCATAAAATGTTTAGTATGTTGAAAACATAATGCTAAGTAAAGACAGCATGAGATTGACGGTGCTGGAAACATGCTGCCCTCAGTCAGAGGGCTGCCACAAGACAAAGCGTGGATTGATTTGTTTGTTTGATTCACTGATTGGTGTTTAACGTCATACTCAAGGGTATTTCACTTATATGAGGACACACGCATAACATATATACCAAGTTTGATTCTAATCCAATCAGTGGTTTTCAAGTTAATGACCGGAAACTGTACGAGGGGGGTATAATAAACCAATTAGAATAAAATTACTCCTACCTGTTTCTTTGGAAGTATAATAAATAGCACACATTTCTAAATATAGAAATTGCACTGTGAGCATCACTATGACGATCGGTGAGATGCCATCTCCAAGCAACAGACTCAGCAGCAAACTGCACACAGTGACAAGATAGAGAATACTGGAACTATATACAGAACCCAATCCGTAAACAACAGGTGGTTTGTAGCCTGAATTGTCACTTGATAAAGATTTCTGCCAATTTAGTTTGATGTGGTTGAATAAGGATAGAATCTTCTGTGAGTGTGCCAGGCCTGGTTCTAAAGATAGCTCCCCGCTGGAATCTCTTGGTAGTATGAATACCATCAGAGGTGAGAATAAAACAAAGATTATGCACAAAGTCAAAATTACATATGCCACTTGTGGAAGAACTACTTGCTGCCATATTGGTAAAGTGTCTAAAATGTTTGGAGGTAATCCTTGCAAGGCCCAATGCAGTCCAATAATAATGGCTGTGGTTGGCATGGCAAACCGGGCACATAAAACTGCCAATGACTGTCCGTTTAAATTTCCAAAATGGCGCAACCAAAATCTGCTGCCCACAGCACATCCAGCCAAACATGCCACACTGAAGAAATAGCGAGCATTTTTTAACGTTGCATCAGACAATGGAGCAAAGAAAACTGAATTTTCACAGGGGGCTTGCTCTTCACGGCAAGCTCTAAATATAGATGAAAATCTGACCAGCATAAGTGAAATGGAAACCAAAAATGTGGTCACCGAACATGGATGTGTTAAAACCTTCATAAGGTCAAATCGCCCTGGTCTCTTATGTCTGCCACTTTTTTCTCGCTCTGCAATTTCAGCCAACCATTCTGCTTGAGCAAAATGTTGTAGGACGTAGAAACCTAGGACCAGAATGACTGTTTGAGCAGAGAAAGTTGAAACAGTGTCTTCAAACACGACATAACTGTTTGAAAAAAATCCCAAAAAGCTAATACAACTCAGCAAAACTATAACAACAGTATCTAAACGAGGAAAATGTTTTAGCCTTTTCTTATTTTTCGTTTCACTTTGCTCTTTCTTTTTTGACATTTTCCATATTGCAATGGTCACAAAGACAAATACAAGAACGTCTAGTGAACCAAAAAGGATGGGCATTGGTATGCTGGGCATTGCGGATAAATACAATTTCTGCATGCTTGCAAAGATGGAAAATACTACGCACCCGCCGACGAAAGCATAACTGAGCCAGCTGACCGTTTCTTGCCTGGGTTTGTTTACAAAGATCAGAAGAAACGTAGAACTGACAGAAATAAATACAATCGTCAAACCAAGATAAATTGATGGCATATCAAATTTGGCCCACATTTCCTGGCACATTGATTTAACTTCTGTCAAGTACGTCAAATAATGATCTTCTAGAATTTTCATTTTTTGCTCTACATCCCGGTCATCATTATTTTTCACCAAAGCAGTTAACAAGAACTGTAAGTCGGATTCAGCGTGAGCAAAAAGCTGTTGAAGTTTGTCTAAACGCTCAACATTCAAATCAGAAGAAATTTTCTTGTAGGCTTCCAAATATCTCTTCACTTGATATGCATTGAGCCGCAATGCCTTCAATGAATGGTAAGTCTGTTTCAGTATGCTACTTTCTGTTTTCCACCATGAGCAATGATTGAAGAAATCCGTGATAACCGTACCCAGGTTAGAGAAAGGGATGGGTGACCCTAAGAGCAGTGATATTGTGGGAACAAGGTCAATCTGTGAGACGGTCTTATACTGTGCTGGGTCCTGAAAACAAAGAACAGTTAATCATGGTACAGCCAGTTATTCAGTAATTATGAAATCCTTACAGGGCCATATATACAGGAAGGTTTCGCTAGGGGCCCTTGCCCAGGCATTATTTTGAGTTTTAGGGATTGTATGTAAGCACAGTTGTTGTGGTGACTTCAGCACAAGATGCCATAGTAGCTGTGGGTGTGTAACAGTGAATGCTTTGTGAAAAAAAAACCTGGTATGCAAGTAAAAAATCAGTAAAGCTGCCAATATCACTTTGATGATGGGCTCAGCTAACTTCCAAAATAATTTAGGAGGAAGGAAGGAAAGCAACTGTAACTGGATGTTATAACCGGAACGAAACAGCTTATAAGGTTTCCAAACTATTCGGTCATAACTCTACAATCCACATCTCAAAATGAATTTTTTTTAAATTCATTTATTTTTTTTTCCTGGAGTGGGACTAGATCCAGCCATGGTTGGTTTAACAGCAGAGTACGTTAACCACTACGCCATTCTGACGGATGCGGGTAATCTATCCAATAATATTGAGATACGTGTTTCGTACACTGTTCCATATGTTTAGATTTGATTTGACAACATTTAAACTATTAACGTAAATGGCTTAATTTTCTTAAACTAATATTGTCTTCATTATAAAAATCTTCAGTATTAATTTCAAATGTCTGACGCATTGTTCCAAGCTTATTGCCTCATAACGCTACAAACTACATTGGAAAAATTATTTATAAAAAAAATTCAGAAAACCAAAATTGCCTTTAGCGGGACTCGAACCTGTGATGTTTGGGTTAGCAGACAAGTGTGCTAACCACTACGTCATTCTGTTAGATACGAATAATCTGTCCAATAATATTGAGATACGTGTTTTGCACACTGTTCAAAATAGTTTAGTTCTGATTTACGTAAATGGCATAATTTAACTTATATCGCCTTCATAAAACAAATCTTCAGTATTTATATCTAATATCTCTGATGAATTTCTATCGACTTTTAGGCTTTTTAACGATTTTCTAAATTTCTACTCCCCTAATTCAGCAGCCTATTGATCAACTAACAGTTTAATCATGCATATAAAAATAATTGCAGTAGGTTACAATATTCTTTAAGAACAAATTGTCAAACTTATAAAGAAAAATAAATGCACCTTTGTGAAATATGAAGGGAAAAAGAACTACAAAAATTCAACCTTTGTTAATAATTGGGGCCTTATAAGTCTTGTAATTTTGACCATAAGTAGAATATGTTTATTGCGCACTATAGTACACTAATAACCAAGTAAAATTCAGAGGTGTTCGTCAAGGGTTTTTTGACCATGTGACTGTTGAAAACCTCACTTTTATTAACTTTGACCGGAAATGCCGTCACAACTATAAAACTTGGAAAAAAGACAATCACATATTATGACTTGTCGAACAAAGCTGCGTTCAGCAATATGCATCAATAAACCTAAATAAGTTTGTAAGTCAAAAGTGAAAAACCCTTAAATGGAGTGTAAGATTTTGAAGTATAAAGTGATGGCTCCAATATGACAGCGTTCTGACGCTTGAACCGAGCAAGGAATAATTGTCATTATATGGGGCAAACAGTTTTTCAAAACCGTTAACAGTTTCCGAGAAAAGTGGGGGGAAGAAAAAAAAAAAAATAATAATAAAAATAATTTCCGATTTCAATAGGTTATTCAAGTAAACTTGGAAACCTAATAATATAGATTCAAGATGATATGTCAATGTATTTTCATTTTATAGTTTTAGGCCTACATGTATGTAATGTTTCTGGTGTTTTTTCTAATTTTGGCATATTTCGGCAAAATTTTAAATATAAGAAAGGACATGAATTGATCATTATTTAGATAAAAACAGAAATCTTATTTTAGTTTAGCAGTGCTCATAATAGTATCATTTACAGAGTATCAAAATGTTAGTTTCTAACTTTCTAACCTGGGGTTGTTCAGTTGATGTAATTTTAGAGTGGCTGTAAACAAACAGTCCTGACTCTAGTTCTTTTTCACTATCTCCACCATGGTCTCCAGTTTTTGTCATCCCATGATCCCCCATAACCAGTAATACTGTGTCATCTGATAACTCCTTTACTACTGACCTGTCAAATACATGTACATTCTTTAAAACAACAACACTAATTTAATTTACTTTAATTGTTATTGGCTTTCAAATAGCTAGAGCCTTGAGACTGAAATATAGTCAAAGTGAAGATTTCACAGCCCAATGGGTGAAGGATGACACTGGCAACAAGCAATGACAGGATAAGTCAAAATAATTACAGGAAGGCAAGCCAAACAAATTTACAATAAGACAAAATCTGGAATTAACAAACTTGTGCTAGACACCAAAAACAAATCAGGCTCCTAACTTCCTGTTGCCCCTTAGCTCAAGGACCAGCAGAGCAACCTCCCTCCTACTAACAGCTGCAGTGTATGAATGCTAATAAACACCACACGTCTGTGCATTGTTTGTTTGTTTGAGTGGGGTTTTATGCCATACTTAAGGTTATTTCACTCATACGATGGTGTGACCCAATGGGTGAAGGAAACCACCCCAGACACCACTGGCAACAAACAATGACAAGATACTAGCGAGATACATGACATAACAGGGCGCCACAACAGCTATTTGTTGCCCCTAATAGCTCTCAGAGCACCAGGGCAACATGAAGCTCCCTCCAACCGCCGCTTGTTTGTTTGATTGGGGTCTTACGCCGTACTTAAGGTTATTTCACTTATATG